>SNQJ01S0004136.1:8352-54855 GCA_010110895.2 Picea sitchensis
ACCAATATAAAGTGATGCCATTTGGATTGAAGAATGCACCAACCATCTTTTCCAGTGTGGTGGTCAAAGTGTTCAAAGAATTTTTGCATAAATTTCTAGAAGCATATTTTGATGACTGGACTGTGTTTAGTTTGTTGAAAAATCACATTGAATGTCTAAGGCTAATGTTGGATAAATGCAGGCAGTGTCAAAATTCTTTGAATCTGAAGAAGTGCATCTTATTCTCACCATTTGGAGTTCTGTTAGGTCATATTATATGCAAGCAAGGATTGCTGGTTGAGCCATCTAATATTGCCATTATAGTTGATTTTCCACCTCCCACTTCATTCAAACAGCTGCGCATTGCGTTGGGACATATTGGATATTACAAGAAGTTCATTAAGGGCTATGTTCATATTACTGCACCCACGGAGAAACTATTGAATAAGGAATGTCAGTTTAGTTGGATAGAATAATGTTAGCATAGCTTCCACACACTGAAATAGAAGATGGTTACTGTGCCTATTCTGGTTTTCCCAGATTGGAGCAAACAGTTTCATGTGCATGTCGATGCATCATCCATTACATTGGGAGTTGTGTTAGCACAACCAGGAATAGGAGACATTGACCACCCGTTTGCCTTTGCTAGAAGGAAGCTATCTACAACTGAGATTAATTATATCACTACTGAAAGAGAGGGATTAGCCATGGTGTATGCACTGCAGAAATTTCACCGCTATTTGTTGGGAGGACACTTTAAAATGTTTATTTATCACTCTGCACTGAAGTACCTAGTCAACAAGCCAATGTTGAGGGGGTGAATATGCAGATGGTTTCTGTTGTTTCAAGAATATGATTTTGAGATCATAGTAAAGCCAGGGAGAATGAACAAGGGTCTTGACCACTTATCAAGGTTGGAACACAGCGAAGAGCCCACTAATTTGGAAGATACACTACTGGATGCACAACTACTAACCATTAGAAATATTGTTGACCACTTCGCAGAGATATTCCAGTTCCTATCAACAAGAATGGCACCTAGTGAATACACAATTCTGCAGAAGAAACAACTAGTAGTGCACGTTGCATATTTCTCACTTATAGTTGGACATTTATACAATATGGGGCTAGATGAGATATTGCAAAGGTGTGTTATGGAGGTAGAACAACCAATGATCCTCGCAAAAGCTCATGAAGGCATCACATGTGGACATGATGCAGGGAAAGAAACCATGCAGAAGGTTCTTAGAGCTAGCCTTTGGTGGTCTACCTTATGTCAGAGCCTGTGATGTATGTCAGAGGGTTTGGAAACCATCCATAAGAGATGAAATTCCATTGGCACCACAACTGACCCTACAAGAATTTGATAAATGGGACATTGACTTTGTTAGACCTATAAACCAACCAAGAAAGCACACATGAGCAAGGTACATAATTACAACAATAGAATACTTGACTAGATGGGTTGAAGCAAGAACAGTCAAGGACTGTAGTGCAACTACAACTACGTGCTGCATATTTGATGACATCATAACTAGGTTTGGATGCCCAAATATCCTTATGAGTGATCAAGGAACACATTTCATCAATAAGGAAGTTGAAGCCTTGAATGAAGAATTTGCAGTCCACCATCAGAAGAGCACGCCATACCATCCACAAGAAAATGGGACAGTTGAAGCATTCAACAAGATTTTGGAAACAACACTAACCAAAATTTGCAGTGTGAACATGGATGATTGGGATTTAAGAGTACCAGCAGTGTTATGGGCCTATAGAACCACTTGCAAGAAGCTAACAATGCAGACACCTTTTAAGTTGGTATATGGTCTTGAAGCTGTTGTTCTAATGGAATATTTGGTACCAAGCCTAAGAATTGTTGTCTTTACAGATATGGATGACACTGGAGCTATTCAAGAGAGGCTTACACAGTTGGTTGAATTGGAAGAAGACATATTTATTGCAGGATTCCATCAGCAGGCTCAAAAGGAAAGAGAGAAGGCCTATCATTATAGGCACATCAAGAATAAGGCATTCAAACAAGGTGATATAGTACTGGTCTATGAAAACAAGTTCATAAAACATCCTGGGAAGTTTAGAATCCATTTTCTAGGGCCATATGAGATCGATTTTGTTACAGAGGGAGAAGTTGCGCAATTGAAGACTCTGAATGGGGAGTGGAAGGAAGGATTAGTGAATGGGAGTTGGCTGAAGTTGTACTATGACAACCAACTACCTCACAGATCTCAGTGAAATCATGAGGAAAAGGGTCTAGGTACTAGGTGTAGTTGAAACTGGGTACCCGACACAAAAAAGACAGTCTGCACAAGGGAGGAAAAGGAGGCATCAAGCAAAAAGTAGAGGTTGCATTGTGGAGTCTCAGTTGAAGTAGAACAATAAGCTCAGCTCTGAAGTGCCTCGGGACGAGTCATAGGTGAGTGATGGGGGCATGTTGGACCTTGGTTATGGGAGAAAGAGAAGATCAAGGAAGAAAAGGGAGCAAGCGAACTTTGTGGAAGACACAATGACTATTATTGGGTTGAAGTGAGCAAAAGAGAAGAAAATATGGAGCAAAGCTCGAGAAAGAAATTCGTTGGAAGAGGATATTGAGAATGACAAGTCAACAAGGAAGAAGGATTGTGGACAACTTAGCAAAAGGAAAAAGCTACAGATGGATGCTTTGGAGCACCGCGCGAGAAGGAAGGAAAGACAGGTTGGCGAAGCCCTAAAAATATGGGTCAAGTTGACCTAGGGTTTTAGACACCTAGGGTTCTGGTATCTAGGGTTTTGGACACCTAGGTTTCAGCCTAAGGCTATCAGTGAGATATTGTAATGTATATATAGAGGTCTAAAGGGCCTAGGTTGGGTTGGTAAGATAATGTTGTTATTATTGCTTTTGGTATCGAGTGGTTGAGAGAGGAGTATTGTGTGAGAGATAAGTGTTGAGTACAAGAGCATTGTGGATTGTAAGATCTTTAGTTGGGTGTGAAGATCAACCCTGCAACTAGGTGCACAGGGAGGGGAGAGAAAGAGAGGAGAAGAGAAGATCTGTTAGCTAAGAGTGTAGACAAGAACTATATGCTTTACCTCAATATATTATAGCATAGTTCAGTGGATGTAGCCCTAGAGAGAGGGTGAACCACTTATATTTTATGTTGTGTGTGATTGATCTTCTGTCTCTGTCCTTGATGTACTTTGATTGCATTACTTCTTTAGATCTGATAAGTATATGTGCAGAGTAGATCTAAGTTGATAAGTGATATATGAATGCTATATTTTTCTTATGTTAGATCCACTTGATATTCCCCTTGGTTGTAGACATCTCTGTCCTGCAACCCCCTCATAACTACTTCGAGTGAGACCGCATCTGCTTCTCAGGTGTTACCGAAAGGGCCAGTAGTTAGGGATTTTTGGTGCGCTCTTGGAACTGAACCTTGGGTCTGCCCCTGTGCCAACAAGAGGAATATGTTGAAAGGTTGCAATATAATTTGCAAAGATCCCCTTATGGTACATTACTAGGTGAAGTACTCAAATCTACTTTGATAAAAGGAATGAAGGATGAATGGGTAGAAACATTGAATTTAATGGGGAAGGGTGATATTTATCAAGAAACTTATGATAACATTTTTCAATTTTGCATCAGGTGCTCGCGTGGGAGTACATGGACCAGATTAGGGATGCAGACTTCCCTCACCAAAAATAGAAATATTACTAGCGGGGGTGTTACCCGAGCAGAAGTCGGTAATCTCTTAGAAAATTCAAAACTGACATTTTATGCACTCTGATTACATAATTGGATGTCTTGCAGGGAAAATAGAAACAAGTAGAAGCATAATAGATCTTGGCCATATTTTTCCACAAATGTAGAAAGAAACATGGTCCGAGGGAATGCCCTTTGGATGTGGTTCGGGTCTACGCCATTTGTGCCAAATATCATGCAATGGAGCAATTTCCATCCCTCCCAGGACTAAAATATGTCTTTAGAGAAGCAGAAGAGGAAACAGAACCATTGTACCTGATAGCTCAGCGTCGCCAATGGCAGGTCTGTCCCCCATGTACACTACAGGATCCCTCTTCTCTCTTTTTTGGGCAATATAATCAGAAACAAAACTATGGGAACACATGGTAAGGCCAAACATTTGCTAACCCCATCTGGCAGTCCCAACAATATCCAGCTGCAAACCCCACTTGGCCAAATCAACTAGCTACAAATCCCACTTGGAAAAATCAACCAGATGAAAATTCCACCCGGCCTAACCCACAATACCCTACCTCATATTGGCAAAGCTCAAACAACAACCCTATCCTTCACAGTTGTCCAAAACCCCAACTGGAACCAAAATTGGCAGCGCCCCATCGGAATGACAAATCAACCTATGGGGATGGCCCCTCCAACTCAATCCACTTTGCAAGCTCCACTCGAATTTCCCCAGAATCCTCAACTGCAATTGCGCCCGAAATTACCAGCTCAACCTCACCCAAATCCCAATAATAGACCAGCCTAGCTTGTGAAGATTATTGAGAATGTGGAAGGGAAAACTAACTCTATAGGGTGCAACAAATTCAGGTTGAGGTCAGGGCGCATAATCTCTTCTGAAGAAAGTAATGCCCACCAATAATAGGAGAATGAAAACAATATACAACCAGAAACAACACCTTTGACTGTGGTCATAATGTAAGAAACAAAGAAGGGAGGAAACACAGTCGAATAATAGAATCCTGATGAGGATGTAACACCTCCTCCCCTGTTCCCCGAAAGGCTGATGATAGAAAAACCAGTCGTGTATCCAAACTTTGAAATCATAGGGGAACTAAAGAATTTATATGTTAATATCCCACTCCTATAGGCTCTGCAAGACATCCCAATTTATGCAAAGATGATTAAGGAATTATGTGGGAAGAAGCCTGTTAGGAAATTTAAAAATTCATCATCAACCATTCGCGTGGTAGGAGCCTTGTTTGATCTCATTTTAGGTAGACATGAACCGGTCAAATACGCAGACCCTGGGAATCCCATATTAACAATTCAGATACAGGGTTGTTCTTTTCCAAATACATTAGTGGATTTGGGGGAATCCATTAATATCTTGACCATCGAAACTTGCAACACCCTGGGTTTCACCACTTTCGAACCTAGCCCAATTATGTTACAATTGGCTAAACGATCAATAGTTAAACCAGTTGGCACCTTACAGGATATAGCAATTTCAGTGGACTCTTGGGAATACCCAGTTGACTTCCTCATTATCAACCCAAGAAGTGGACTTGATGGACATCCATTGATACTGGAAAGACCTTGGCTCACCACAACAGATGCATATACAAGATGTCGGATGTGCAACATGACAATTGATAGAGGAGGTGTTACAAAGAATATCATCTTGTATCCTCTAGCTAAACCAAGCCCTTCTATTATACATCAGTAGTTGCCACCACCTAGATATCCAGAAAAGGATCTACGACCCCCTCTTACATTGGAAGAAGCTCTCAGACTCAAAAACCAACTAGAAGATGATGTGATCAGTAGCTTCATTAACATTCTAGCTACCATCAGTAACCCGACATGCCAAATGCTAAAAGTTGTTCTAGATAATGAAGCACAAGGAGATTTGTTGGACGAATTGATGGAACAACAGATCCCCACTACCACCATCCATAAAAGAAAGTCAGTTGAAATTGCACCAGGGAGGTTTATGAATATTAATGCTAATTTAAATAAGCAAAAACAACATAAATTGATTCAGATCCTTTCTAAATATCAACAGGCTTTTGCCTAGGAGTATTCTGACATGAAGGGCATTGATCCAAAACTCTGCACACATCATATTTATATTGAGAAAGATGCCCGACCTATCCAACAACCCCAAAGAATATTGAGTCCTCATGTCAGGGACATTGTTAAAGAAGAATTACAGAAACTGTTGGATGTCGATTTTATATACCTTATTTCAGACAGTCGGTGGGTTTCTCCACTAGTGATCGTTCCCAAGAAGAATGGGAAATGGTGAATCTATGTAGATTACAGAGAACTCAACAAAGCTACCCAGAAGGACCACTTTCGCCTACCTTTTATTGATCAGGTCCTTGATACTTTAGTAGAGAAGAAGTTTTTCTCTTTCCTAGATGGTTTTAGTGGCTATAATCAGATCCAAATTTCCCCGAAAGATCAATATAAAACTACATTGACATGTCCTTGGGGTACCTTTTCATACATAGTATTTCCCTTTGGATTATGTAATGCTCCAGCCGCATTCCAGAGGGCTATTCTGAGCATATTTTCTGATATGATTAATGAAGGGATTGAAGTGTACATGGACGATTTCACCCCTTATGGCGATGATTTTGATCAAGCTCTAAGAAATTTGGAGAAGGTATTGGAACAATGCATTTCTACCAGGTTATGTTTGAGTCATGAAAAATGCTATATGATGATGACTGAAGGTGTGGTACTAGGGCATTATATTTCTGTAGATGGAATCAGGGTAGGCCCAACAAAAATAGAGGTAATCCTTAATCTACCTATGCCCCGTACACAAACAAATGTACGTAGTTTCCTTGGGGATTTAGGATACTATCGTAGATTCATGGAAAATTTTGCAAGAACTGTTGCACCTTTACATGCTCTAACTCGTAATGCAAAATTCCAGTGGTCTGATAAGTGTGATGTGACATTTGTAGGACTTAAAAAGTTGATTTCAACAACACTAGTGCTGAGAGGTCCAAACTGGAAAATACCATTCCACATCTCTACATATGCATCATATATCCCCATAGGCATCGTCCTTGGACAAGAAGAAGACAAGAAACCTTACGCTATTTATTTTATTAGCAAAAATCTTACCCCTTTTGAATTGAATTATACAGTAACAAAAAAAAAAGTTTTAGCTGTTATACATGCTATTAATAAATTTCGTCATTATATAATAGGTTATCCAGTTATTTTGTATACTGATCATTCTGCTATTAAATATTTAGCTAATAAACCTATTACTAATGGACGGGTTACCCGGTGGTTATTACTATTGCAGGAATTTGACATTACCATCAAGGATCGACTCGGGAGAGAGAATCGCGTTGCATATTTCCTCTCTCATGTGCCCAAAACAGATGATTCTTTGACAATTGAAGATCAATTTCCAGACGAACACCTGTTCGTTGTCACTGTTAAGCCACCATGGTATGCTGATGTGGAAAATTATCTGGTAGCTGGGAGATTACAAACACATTTATCATCAAGGGAAAAGAAGCTGATCGTCCAATGGAGTGCACGGTTCACCTGGATTGGTGGATATCTATTTCACATAAGGGCTGACTTGTAGATCCAAATATGTGTAAGAGATGATGAAATTCATGATATATTGAAGGCAGGTCATGATGAGCCCTGTGGCAAACATTTTGCAGATCACATAAATGGGAATAAAATTTTACAGATGGGCTACTATTGGCCCTCAGTGTTTAGAGATGAAAAGAAGTATGTCCAGGCCTACGATAGATGCCAACATATGGGTCAACCATGCTAAGCTGATGAAATTCCCCTGCAAGAATAAGTAGTCACATAACCTTTCGAGAGACGGGTGCTAGACTTTGTGGGTCTCTTCAACCCAAAATCAAACCATAAGGCATATATACTAGTTTCAACAGACTACATGACCAAATGGGTGGAGGAAGAAGCCTTGTCAAATGCGACAGAGGAGGCAGTCATTAAATTTATTTTCAAATTATTTGTATGCTATGGATTACCCAGGGAAGTAATCATTAATGGAGGGTCACAATTTACAGCCAACGGAATCATGACCACCCTAGACAATTATCATATTAAACACAGAGTTACTTCCCCATACCACTCACGGGAAAACGGGCAAGTGGAAAGCACCAATAAATTCTTGTAGGCAATTTTGACAAAAATAGTCTCAACAAATCGTCAGAATTGGGCAGTCGAGCTCCCAAATGCCTTATGGGCTTATCGTACAACATGGTGTAACACCACTGGCTACTCCCTTTATCATTTAGTCTATGGTAAAGAACCTATCTTTCCAATCAAATTCAAGATCAAGACTCTAAGGATGGCCCAGGAGATTGGATTGGATCTCACAGAGGCACATAAACAGTGCCTACAACAACTCAATGAGTTGGACGAAGCATTCCTGTCTTCCCTGGAGTGCATAGTTGTTATTCAACAACAGAGAGCTAACTGGAACGATAAACATATCAAGAAGAAATCCTTCCGGAAAGGTGATTGGGTGCTCCTCTACGATTCCAGATTTCAGGATTTTCCTGGAAAATTATAGACAAGGTGGCTAGGACCATATGAAATTAATGAAGCTCATGATAATGGCAATGTCACCTTGGTTACCATCGACGGGTCTAGTTCTCATTTTATGGTAAATGGACATCGTCTATGCCTCTATCATCAACCACCTTCCAAAGAATCATTCTACCAAGAGGTAAGTAAGGACCCTACTATTTAGATTCAAGATGGCTGGGAAGGTAACCCAACAGCTTCAACTTCATATAGGATGATTGTTATCGACACTGTACATATTGTATATATATTTTTTTACAAATTTGACTAAGTTCTTTTTAGTCTTTACTTTTTAGGAAAGTCACTTGAGAGAATATAAACTAGAAAAGATGATTGCAATGAATATAATTAGCATCCTTTTTTGTTCCTTGCTCCTATCTCACTTTGTATGAACCCTGTTTTCACAGAAGATGAACATGTTTGCATGATATTAAAAGACTATCCAATACTTTTATAAACTTACCCATAGAAATTAAATGAATTTAGTTGATGACTAATCAATCATAGATTCACTGAAACAAAATGTCCGTGGGAGGTTTTCAATCACTTAATGAAACAATGGTTGTTCCCTTCGCATATTGGTCGTTTCCTTATAGCATTGTTCATTCGAAAGGAACAATTGTTGTTCCTTCTACAACATTTCTGTTGTTCCTTTTTTTCAGATATCGTTGTTCATTCGAAAGGAACAATTGTTGTTCCTTCTACAATTTTTCTGTTGTTCCCTTTTTCGGATAGCGTTGTTCATTTGAAAGGAAAAATTGTTGTTCCTTCTACAATCTTTCTATTGTTCCTTTTTTTGGATAGCGCTGAGTCATTCGAAAGGAACAATTGTTGTTCCTTCTATGTTTTTCTTATTTTTGTTCCCTTTTTCTCAAAATTCATGATTTTTATCTTTCTCATGAACAAGCATGCCATTATTACGTCAGCCACTCCTTTGGGTATGAACTTCACTAATTAATTTTCATTAACACTAGCTCTAATTATCATAACGAACAATTTGTCATTTTTTGGGGACTACCTAGCATACCTTATTAAATTGTTTTTAGATTAATTTCTTTGGATTATCTTAAATATTGTTCATAATCCTTAACCACTATAATTCGTTTCTTTCTCCTATATATATACATATATGATGTGAGTGGGAAATCCCACTTACGGACTTAGCATTTAAGGGCTCTAATCATGCATGCAGAAAATGACCATTTAAAGGCCTCTACCTTTTCCTATTCTCCCAACACAAAATCCCACATTCATGCAATACAAAGGTGCAAACAAGATTAGGTAACTCTACCTTAAATCCTTTGTTTAATGTCGATCGCTTCTCTTTCACTCACTCCTTGACTGCAAGCCTCTTCCCAAAGATGACCTACATTCACACATGGACAAACAGAGAATTGCAAACATGCATTTCATATACTAATTGTTGGGTTAGATGTGACAATATCATGAAATAAATACACAATTTGAACACATGATATGGTGGGCCGAAAAAATTACTCCTTTTTGTATTAATCTTCACAAGAGTAAACTTACAATATGTGGCCGACACTTCTCCTCGAACCTGGTCCTGGGCTCTTCTTCATAATGCACCAACTACTCAACCTCATAATACAATTGCGGGAAATTGGGGCAAAGGGGGGATAAATTTGGGCAGAGTTTCTATGCTCTTCTTCTTCTTATTTTTTCAAATGTACCCCTACCCTTTCTTTTATAGGTAGTTATCTGGTTGAATGATTGACCATAGGCAGTCAAACGGTTTTAGCAATTTCTTGAAACTCTGTTTCCCTTCTACAACTTTCCATTTTTTGTGCTTTTGTCAGTATACACGGGCTGTAGAAGGCCTGCATGCATATGCATTAGTGCACATGTAGGCTGTAGAAGGCCAGGGTGCATATGGCTAAAAAAGAGGGATTTTTAGGAGATCTTGGCTCAAGAAAATTGCAACTAGTAGGGCCAGAGGCCAAGTATGCAAGCTGGGTGCAAATTAGGTTTATAACAGATGCCCCCTAAAGTGTGAGGTAAGAAGAGAATCTGATGGCCGAAATACTTTACCAATCTTCGTCAATGTGCCAAGTGAGTGATCCCAGGGACTAGTATTCGAGAGCTGCCATCTGCAAAATAACAATTTGTCTCACCGAGGCGGGCATACCCATGCTTGGGATAAAAACTAAAATCATGCCTGCCAATCAAATACACTGAATATCCATGTCATATAACTATATAAAGTGTATCCGTGAGAAATACACAACGGATACACATCTCAAAATCAAAAGATATACATGTATAGTATCCATAATCAAGAAGCTAAGTGTCATCTGATGGTTGGAGATGATGCTTTTAGAGCTCGAGCAACAACTTCAAGATCTTCAAAACTCGGGTAAGAGTTTAATATGAGTGTACGACTTCACTACCCAGAGGTCTTCGACAGCTCGTCGTGAATAGACAAGAGGATCTTGATGATCAGACATAGAACTTCAGTGATTTTGAACAAGGATTTTGATTGGTGTTTTAGGATGGCCGAGCATGAGGACAAGAGACAAACTAAAGAAAGACCGACAGGATCTTGGTAAAAACTTCCCTTGGACAATAGCGTTGGTGAAATTATTTGCATAATATATTACCAAACATAAATTATCAACTGGGATTCGTAATCAGTAGAGTTGATGCACTATATGTGTTGATAACTGATAGGTTCCTATGTATGATGAGTATAGGTCAATCAAGAAAACCATCTAAAACCAATACTTTGTTTTCACACTTTAAAGATAACACTCTTCACACAATTCAAAAATTAGAAAGAAAAACTTGCAATCATGCACTCAAAAGATTTTGCTCAGATAATGCCTTGTCCATTTACAAGCTCATGAAGTGGAAAGATGGACTTTGATTCAATTATCTGTAGCTACTATCCTTAACAACAACTAACAAGCAAATCTGGGCACACTTCAACAATAACATAAGATAAAGCTCATAGTAAAACTTGCAAGCAAACACTTAATTGAAAAGACTATTGCTCACATAATAGATCTGTTCATTATATGCTCATGAAAGAAGAGATGAAATCAGATCTTATTCCCTGTAGAAATTGAAAACAATAATCAACAATTCATTATTAAACAAAAAGAAATCATAACTCTATTCACTCCAATCAAACCTATGTAGTACAAAAAATTGTCAATATAATTGACAGGATTCATTATATGGTGCATGAAGGTGAGATATGAAGTCTGATCTCATTTCCTGTAACAACTCACTCCAAACTTGCAAGAAATTCTTATCTAATTTTGCACACTCTTCAAAATCAATTGATGCATCACAAACATAAATTTAATACAATCTTACAATCTTGCAATTACTTCATTTCTACACAACAAACATAAGTGTTAATGAGATGTTCCATTTGATGGCTTATGTAATTAGAATGATGGAATCCCAACTGTTTCTGTGCTGCCACACTTTGCAATCAACTCTAATAGTGAAATCGGAAATGAAATCAAAACAACAAGTACAGAAAATATAAATCTACACTAATAATTTACAATGAGCTTACCAAGCTGGATCGGTGGCCCTTGAGGATGCCAAAATGGAATCTTTTAGATCAGCAAATGATAAATTCTAAGAGACACACAATATCCTTGAATTCAAACTTCCATTGATCTTCAACAAATGAATTTACAAAAAGAGTTGGTTCAGAAATCCAATTTTCAGCATACTAATTCCTCTCCTTTGGCTTAGAGACATCACTCAATTTATATGATTTTTACATTACAAATTTGGATCTAGAAAAACCATACAAATCAAAACCATTTTCCATCAATGGAGGTCGAGTATAACCAATTACCTAATCAAGGAAATGTATTTCCCATGAATCTGGGCATGATCCTGGAATTTATGGAAAATTGGCAAAGATTTAGGATGGATTGTTCCCCCTGAGTTGGAGATCCACACGTGTGATATCTGGATATTCTATCCAACTAATCTGCATGAAAACACATTTCTGGACAAAACCCATGTCCCCAAATTTTGATATTCATCGTCATATGCACGAAAATTGAGGTGAAAATCTAGTATCAGAATGTTGGTACCAGAATCCTGTAGGTAGTTGTTTAGTACCGGAATACACACAGTCATAGCCATGAGTACCAGATTAGCATAGAACAGGTGTTGGTATTGGAATAACGTAGAGTGTGCAGTACTGGAATAGGTGGAGCTTTGGGTACCAGATCAAAACTTCTTAGGAGTCAAACGATTAGAATCATACAAAATCAAACATTTAATCGAATTAACTCAAGAAAATTAAACAAATCATGCCTTAATCATAATTTACCCCTTATGCACATGAACAAGGTCACTAAATGGATTTATGGAGGAAACAATCAAGTATACACTCATAGAATAGGTAGAATAGGTTCATATAGAGGGTAATATATGACATTAGAAATGTCAAAATGGAGACTCAACATACCCCCATGCTTAAGTCATTGCATGTCCTCATGCAACAATGATATTCAAAATTTTCAAAATTGATGGTACTCCTCACTCGATCAAGCATTCCCTGACGTTCCACCCTTCTTCAGCTCCTAAGTTACTATTATATAATATAAACTTCATAGCTTATGCTTCACACTTCTTACCCATGGAAAAGTAGCTATGACAGAAAAGTGGAGTCATGGATAATAGATTAGATCTGTTAATGATTTGACGTTAAGTCTTATCCAATCTGTTTTTGATCAAGGTTAGGAGAAAGGGCTGGATGTAACTCTAATGTGATTATAGGATAGTGGCCAAGATTTTTCATAATGACTTTGACTAATAGCCCCCCCGCCCCCTTGGCTAGATTACCTTTAAAACAAAAGCAATATAAGCATAGTTTATATCTCATTTGAAGAGAGGAACACATAAAAGAATACATCCCAAGATGATTAACTCATTTCTTATCCAAGTTTTTAGAGATGAAGTTATTCTTACTTAGGTAAGGTGAATTACACATACTGAGGGTCCCACTTCTCATGCAAACCTATTTATTTTAAAGATAGAACTCTAAAGTGGATACTTGAAGGTTCTTAAGAACATCATTCAAGAGATATAAAGGTCATCTCCTAGCCTTGATTTGATAATGCTTCAGAATGAGACCCAAGGGTTTTTGTTTAGTTTTAAGTGTGCCACTTTATTTTTTTCAACTCCCTTTACCCGGCATAGCCCCACTGCCAGCATGCCTGTTCAACACCCCAACAGGTTTACCTTAGTACCATACAAGCATGGCCCCGCTGCCAACAGGCTTGTTCAGTACCTTAGCGGGTTTACTTGTACTTCCTGATACTTCCTTTTTATTATATTACTCAAAATATTTAGAATGATGTATACTGTTCATTGACAGTTTTAGAGTATAAGGAAGGCAGGTGGTATGAGAGTGTTTTAGAGTTATTAGGCACATAATTAATTGTTTGCAATTATCCCAAGGGTGACATCATCCACATTCAACTTAAATCTCAGCTATTCAATGCATAATGGAACATCTCAAATAATGACTAAGAGGTCCCTCTAGTTAATCCTATTAGGGTTCTCATGAAAGTTCATTGCGGTTTTGCAATGGCCGTCCACCACATGAGGTTTTCATCAATACCCCCCAAGAAAAACTTGTAAAGACAAACTTGGATAAAAAATTGTTTGAATCAACTATGTTAGTATTTGACATAATGGTGTTACCAATTTTCAATGGATATTTCAATTAGCAATCACTTCTTCAAAATGATGAGGTAATAAAACAAGTGCACCCATTATCATATAGAACTAAATGTGAAAAATATCTTCTTTAAAGGATAGCAAGGATGATTCATTTAGGGTTGAGTGTAGAAATGTAGGAGGAAGATGCACATGAGAGTAAAAAATAATTCAACACAAGACTTAAATGATCCTTGATAGAAAGAACATGAAGATATTAGCCCATACCTCCAATTACCTAAAGTGAAAACAATGTTAAGCACATGACAAAGATCATATCATTTTGGCATCTGTACCAGATAAGTAAAGGAGAAGATTTCTGCAGTACCGGAATAGAAAAACGAAAATAATTAACAAGGGGTAGAAACAGAGTGACGATATGTAAACGAGGGCTTGCAGAAGTTCATGGAAGGTAGTGTGCAATAATTGAGAGTAACCATTTGTTTACTGCATAATTAGTCTAATTTATTTAGTAAAACGAAAAATGTTGAATTTATATGTCCTAGTACTTAAATAGAGCAGCAAAACTTGAAGATATCATTAGAGCTACCAACACCTTATTACCAATACCCGATCACCTGAGTACCATATGAGCATAGGGTTATGACTAGTACCGGAATAACGCATAAATGTTGTTCAGTACCACATGAGCGCAGACCTAGTGCTTTTGCAACTTTTGTAGGTTGCACCTTGTAGAAGTAGCTGGTGTTTTCTGGTGTTTTGGAAGAGGACTTGTGATCTGATTCAACTGAAAACCATGTAGATGGAACAAATACCAACAGTAGATGTAGGAACTTTGAATTTGCATAAAAATAATGCAAAGGAATTTGGTGACTGGGCTGCAAGCTCTGTGACAAGAGGGTATTATGTAATTGGATGACCATATGTTGAGATTTAGAACCCTCCTCTTTTGGAACCATGCTGATCACTGCTCCTGTTGGCACTTCCTTTTTATTAGAAGATGAACCTAACTACTATTGTTTCAGTAACCACTCCCCCATGCTTGAGTTTTTACATGGCCTCATGCAAACAATGTGAGATGCTAAAAAATTTCCGCTCAGAGGGTTGCGAACATCTGCTAAAAAACAAACCAATAGAACCAATTAAAACTAGATTTTTATTCATTCTTACAAACATAAAATTTAGGGAAAGTGTCAAAAGTTGAATTATAACTATGAATAAAATAGTTTGGAATTAACATTCAGTTTCAGCTGCTATTAAAAATATCACTTAATTAATCATCCTTGTGAAATAGTGGTCTTAAAATAGATAGGTAATGATAAAGCATAAATGCATCATTTTTAACAACTTAAGGGAAAAGAAGAAATTTGAAGAAATAGGTTGTGAAACACTCCCTTAAGTGTTATCTTCTATTGACAAGGATGCCTTCTCCACTTTTGAAACCCTTCCAGTATTATGTGTGCATTCGGAGGATGAAGAGATTCCCTTCTCATAATATTCCAAACAAAATTATCATAACTTTAAAACAGATCTACTATCGGAACAAAAGATCTTAAACTGATTGCTTAATTATATTTTGACATTCCCATTTATGAAAAGTATGAAAGATAGGTTGCATTGCAACATTTATTTATCTATTTACTATCCTACTCTAACTGAATAAAAGAAAATGTCCTTCAAGTATAAGAATACTTCCAGTGAAGCCATGTGCGTAACATGGTTAGAAATATATCCATACTTGGGTTTAAAATATAACTTTTAATGCATATGAGAGTATGAAGGACCAACTGCTTTGATGATGAGATCAAAAAATAATGAAAAGTAAAAGAGTAGTGTGACCTGACAACTAATTGGAACCATCTTTCAATAGGATCAAGATATTATCGTTTCCCTTCTTTGTTTAGGTCACACAACATGTCCTCCTTTTCCATGCCACACGGAGTATTTTCTTCAAGATATTTGGTCTCTGAGGTACATACAAGATCTGCTGAGAGGCATGCTAAGAAATCCTCAATCTCAGGTTCCAATGGTTGCTCTTCATTGCATTCTATCCATGATTCTTTAGTCTCCTCAACAAATTGACATGAGGAATCCGACAGGAATTATAAATCTTCTTGTGGAGAGAACTAAATCCTTGACTGTTGTCAAGATATGCTCTTCCTGAGAGGTGGATATCCCAACTGCTACTAGAATGTGGGAAAGTTCTTGGAGGAACATTCTTCAAGTTCTTGATCATCCTTGAATTACTCTAGCTGGTTGATGATCCCTGTCTCACAACACAACTTAGTACTCGGGGGTTCTTACAACACCCCAAACATGATTTATCATAAAAGATTTGAATCTTAAAACTAAGAAATCAAAACTATTTGCAATAAAACACATCAAACTTGAACTCCTTGCGTTACTGGGATCCTGTTGTCACCAGGTTATCTGTTCGAACAAGTTAGCCCATCATGAAAACACAATTTTGCATAAAGAAAGGAAAAACACACTTGCATTAAAAGAAGAGAGGACCACCTAACTTTGGAGAAACCCCACCAAAGTGGATGTGTGGGCTCTTACCACATGTCTTACCATCTTATCTCTACCCTTAGGTCATCCAATCCAAAACCATTAAAGCAATCTAATCCAAATACTACCTATTACCGTTTACAACTCCCCGACAATTACGCCAAAATGTTGGTGCAATTATTTGCATAATATATTACCAAACATAAATTATCAACCGAGATTCATAATCAATAGAGTTGATGCACTATATGTGCCGATAATAGATAGGTTCCTATGTCTGATGGGTATAGCTCAATCAAAAAAACCATCTAAAACCAATACTTTGTTTTCACCCTTTAAAGATAACACTCTTCACACAATTCAAAAATTAGAAAGAAAAACTTGCAATCATGCACTCAAAAGAATTTTCTCAGATAATGCCTTGTCCATTTACGAGCTCATTAAGTGGAAAGATGGACTTTGATTCAATTATCTGTAGCTACTATCCTTAACAACAACTAACAAACAAATTTGAGCACACTTCAATAATAACAAAAGATAAAGCTCATAGTAAAACTTGCAAGAAAACACTCAATTGAAAAGACTCTTGCTCACATAACAGATCTGTTCATTATATGCTCATGAAAGAAGAGATGAAATCAGATCTTATTCCCTGTAGCAATTGAAAACAATAATCAACAATTCACTCTTAAACAAAAAAAATCATAACTATATTCACTCCAATCAAACCTGTGTACTACAGAAAATTGTCAATATAATTGAGAGGCTTCATTAAATGGTGCATGAAGGTGAGATATGAAGTCTGATCTCATTTCCTGTAACAACTCACTTCAAACTTGCAAGAAATTCTTATCTAATTTTGCACACTCTTCAAAATCAATTGATGCATCACAAACATAAATTTAATACAATCTTACAATCTTGCAATTACTTCATTTCTACATAGCAAACATAAGTGTTAATGAGATGTTCCATTTGATGGCTTATGTAATTAGAATGATGGACTCCCAACTGTTTTTGTGTTGCCACACTTTGCAATCAATTCTAATAGTGAAATCAGAAATGAAATCAAAACAACAAGTACAAAAAATAGAAATCTACACTAATAATTTACAATGAGCTTACCAAGCTAGATCAGTGGTCCTTGACGATGCCATCATGGAAGATTTTAGATAAGCAAATGCTAAATTCTAAGAGAGACACAATATCCTTGAATTCAAACTTCCATTGATCTTCAACAAATGAATTTAGAAAAAGAGTTGGTTCAGAAATCCAATTTTCAGCATACTAATTCCTCTCCTTTGGCTTAGAGCCATCACTCAATTTATATGATTTTTACATTACAAATTTGAATCTATACAATACATACACATAAAAACCATTTTCCATCAATTGAGGTTGAGTATAACCAATTAGCTAATCAAGGAAATGTATTTCCCATGAATCTGGGCATGATCCTGGAATTTTTGGAAAATTGGCCAAGATTTAGGATGGATTGTTCCCCCTGAGTTGGAGCTCCACACGTGTGAGATATGGAGATTCTGGCTCATGTATCCGCATGAAAACACATTTCTAGACAAAACCATGTTCCCAAATTTTGAGATTCATCGTCATTTGCTCGGAAATCGAGGTGAAAATCTAGTACCGGAATGCTGGTACCAGAATCCTGTAGGTAGTTGTTTAGTACCAGAATACACATAGTCATAGCCATGAGTACCAGATTAGCACATAAGAGGTGTTGGTACCAGAATAATGTAGAGTGTGCAGTACCAGAATAGGTGGAGCTTTGGGTACCTGATCAAAACTGCTTAGGAGTGAAATGATTAGAATCTTACAAAATCAAACATTTAATCGAATTAACTCAAGAAAATTAAACAAATCATGCCTTAATCATAATTTACCCCTTATGCACATGAACAAGGTCACTAAGTGGATTTATGGAGGAAATAGTCAAGTATACACTCATAACATAGGTAGAATAGGCTCAGATAGAGGGTAATATACGACATTAGAAGTGTCAAAATGGAGACTCAACAAGTAGCACGACAAATGATGAGACTCAAGCAGCATGATATTGACATAAGTGGATGATGCAGGGGGAAACGCCAACTCTCCATATGTTTCGAAAAATAACCAAACGGAGGAGGACAAAGCTCTATGAGAACAACTTCCTAAGGTCATACTAAATCCCAGATCTTTGACGAAGAAATGAAAATATGTGCTTTCTCCAAGGGCGACTCATTGTGCTACCAACAAAAAAAAAACAAAACTTTTTCCTTCCTCTTTTTGGGGTATATTTGATTTTTTTGTCTTTTTCAATAATTTTGGAAAGCCTTGAAAAAGAATAAAAGAATTCTATGTTACAAAGGAATATCGATCATCGCAAACATACTAGTTCCAAGCGCACAGAAAACAGGGATGCTTAGGGAAAAGGGACATATGCAGGAAAATGACACTCAGGAAAAATCCTCCATGGGCCAAAGGTGTCAAGACGCAGAGGCAAAGTGCTACATGGCTTGCATATAAGGCATGCTTCAGATGGTTCAATTGAGAGCAACATGGAGCCGGCATTAGGCCAAAGACGTAGGTATGCAAATGCGGTTAATAAGACACACAATGGTAACATCCTTCGATGTAATTTTAAAGATCCTAGAGAAGGTAAGATCGATGGTTTTTCATATTTAGAGAGTGAAAAAACATAAAAGGAGACTCCACTGGGGTACTTTTTTCAAAGATAGTCTAGTCGGCTCGAAAAAGGGGTAAACTAGCACTGACCAAATGTCTATTCAAAACCATTTTAACGAGTGTGATAAAGACAATATCACTCGACAATTTTTTCATTTTTAAGGAGTCTGAAAAAAGCTTAACTATGGACTCCGTCAAGAATGTTCTTCTGGACCAATTTAACGAGTGTGAAAGATTAAGGTCACTCAACGATCTTTTCAATTTTATGGAGTCTAAAAAGAGCTTAACTATGGACTCCGTGGGGGTTCCTTTTTCATAAATTTAGTCCCTCAGGCCCAAAAAAGGGTTAAAATCATACCTGAGAATACTCTTCTAGGGAACTGAGGCTCCTAGAGTATACCATTGTTTGTACAGTTGAACATCCAGATTGAAAAAAGGGGTAAACTATTGCCAGATAGACGTGACTTCAAATTTTAGTTTAGCGGGCATGAAGGTCAACAAGATTGCTCGAAAATCTTTTCATTTTTAGAGGATCTGAAAAGGGCTTAAAAGACGACCCATGGGGACTATGAATCGTGTATGAAACTAGTTTAGGTAGAGCCCGCTGCTAGGCTCAGACCAAGAGTCTTTTCGATAGTCAACTTGGAAAGTCTCCAAAAGGGGATGAAAACACAAACCACGGTGTAAGTCCTCTTGCGGTATAGAAACCGTAGTCATGGCTTCAAGGATAGCCTCATCTCAAGGCAATTCAAAATCCAAGAAATCACGCAAACGAGGGTCGACAGTCCCAAAGGGTGAAGTAAACTGGCCATACTCCATATGATGATGGAGGCTCTGGGTAGGACTGGCAGAGTCTATCAGCGAAGAATCACAAGCACGAGGGCTTAAGGATCTACAAACATCGAGATTAGACTCAGAAGGATACTCAAGCCCACTTGGACCAAGAGGGGGAAGAAAGGGCTCCCATGCCCCCATTGAATAAACCAATGGATCAATTGCTTATTCAAAGTCTCGAGAAGGAAAACATGATTTCACAGGTTCCTGCTCAGAAGCAATTGAACACCGAGGATAAGATTCCACATAATTAACCCATGGTGAAGCAGAGTCTACACGAACACTAGGAACACATAAAGGGGCAGCCTGAACTAGCACTGAATTATGATGGTGATTATCAGATACCAATTGGTCAATAGTGACAATGCTTCCATTGTGAGGGAAATGCATCACCCGAAAGAGCAGAGATACCATAGAGGTTATAGCATATACATAATCACGCCTGAGAAGCATATTTAAATATAATGGGCCTTGCACCACTATAACATCGACACAGAAAATATTCCCACCTAACGAGATAGGAAACTGAGGAATAACCCCCAAATATTCACTAGGACGTCTGCCAAAATCCAACATCTCATGGGAAACATACACAAGCTCGGGATATCCCAAGAATTTCCAAAACGAGGAGGATAAAATACTTGCAGAGGATCCTTCATCCATGATACATTGATAAACGTTTGTTGAATTAACTTCAACCCTTATTTGAAAGGGTGTAGAAGAAGGAAGATGAGGATCAACAAGGTCATTCCAATAAAAGGAAACCATCCTAGGGCTTGGAGGGGGTGTACTCGAAATGAGCGGAATGCCCCCTTGTTCTGAAAGTACTGAACTAGAAATGATAAAAACATAGTCGGTAGACACATCACTCTCTAAGAGAAGAGTGGGATCAGCTGAAGACTGCATCGACGTGACCTCTTTCTCAACTAATGGTTGAATAGGATGAGAGACTACATGGTCTAAAGGCATCTCACCCCCCAAAAAGGGAGTGGGATCAGTCGATGACTGGATCGGCATGAACACTTTCTCAACCAATGGATGAATAGGCTGAGAGACTACAAGGTCTAAAGGTACCTCACCCCCCAAAAGAGGAGTGGGATCAGCCGATGCATGCATCAACGTGACCACTTTCTCAACTAATGCCTGAATAGACTATGATGAAACCTCAGAAGACTCAAAATCAGAAGAGTTTGCAGACAGGGACCACAATCTTCATACCTCTGGAAGGCCAGGGCACAAATGAGTAAGGTGATCTCCCTTGCAAAGATTACAGGGGAACTTAGGCTTACTTCCTATCTATCTAGGTTTCTCAACATAATCAATGCCCCCAACATGACTATCAGTGGCTAGTTTCACATCTCCAACACGACTTGCACAGGTTAGTGATGGGTCGATAACATGACTTACATAGGCTACAGACCTATTACCAGTATGACTAGAAGGGACTAAAATTTCCCCCCCAGCATGACCTATAGAGGGTGGGTGCCCTCCCCCAGCATAACTTGTAGAGGTTGGGTGATGGTCTTCAACATGACTTGCAAAGGTTTTCGACCTATCTCCAACATGACTAGTAGAGGTTGGTGATTTCTTCTTCCTATTCTTCCTCTTTCTATTTTGTTTAGACTTCCGGTTACTAGTAACTGTACTTTCACCATAGGCAGGAGAAGGAGGAGGAGAAGACTTTGATGATGAAGAAACATCAATAGAGTGCCCATGAATTAAGGTTCTTAATTGAGAAATGTTAAGAGCATTTAGGACATTTGGAATGGTACCCAACCAAACCGGTAGTCCCACATTCAACTCAGGAATGTACAAAGTGGCCATCAAAGGGACACCAATGTTTCCAAAGAAAGGAAAAGCACAAGAATCCCATTGCGAAGGGGTTCCTTTGTTGGTATCATCAAGAAATTTAGCCATGAAGATATTATGTAGAGGTTCTCCCCTTGCGGGATCGTTCAAATGCGTAAAAGTCTCACACACTGACTCTGAAGAACCAATGTTATCAAAACAATGCCTATAAAGAGGTGGCTCCACGTTTCTAAGAGGAAGAATGAAAAATCCTCTCAACCGGCGGAGTGGGCGATCTACCACCCTAGGTCAGAGACCCAAAGGCATGACTGACTAACTCACTATGGAAAACTAGGGAGCACATAGCACACACTAAAAGTTCCTAAAGGAAAATCAAGCAAACGACTAACTAGTTGGAAGAACAGTTACACCAACCAACACTAGAGAAACTTACCTGTGCAAGTGAAACTCAAATACGGAAGCACCCTCTGGGTATAATCTACAAAGCATGGCCCGATGTCTGCCCTAGGTACTGTGGTATACCCCCGTGGTCACCTGTGTAAGTCCCTAAAATAAATGAAATTAGGTTTCCAGCTCGTGAACAATCACCAAGCGGGTATAGTCGACAGTCGGGTGGACCACAATGATCACAGTATCAAGCCTGAAACCTATCAAGGGTATCGACAACAAGTGTTCCAGAAAATGACTGAGGACCTAGAATGGATTTGAGAGCCACAAAGCTCCGTGGAAAATGCGATCAATGGAATCCTAAGACAAGTCCTCTATATGCGTTCTCCACTACGCTTGGTCCATCTTTGGAGGGGTTATCTCCGCTACCTTTTTTCACATGACCTCATGTTTAGCCCCTATGTTAGAGGGGTGTCTGGGATAATTTCCACGTTACTGGAGTTCTACACTCCTTAGCACAGACTCGTATGTTTTTTTTAACGACCTTGAAGAGTTTCCTCTCCAACCTAATTCAAGGCCCTAACCCTAAACTAGTTGATGGACCCTACAAACATAAAATTCTAGTTATTTTTAATTAGCGTTCTTTTTAAGGCTTGATTTACTCAAAAGGTGTGGTAGTGAAACTGATGTTGTTAAGACTCTTGCAGAGAAAATAAATGATAAGATCACTAGCAAAGAAGGATCATCTTTCTTATTTTTCTTTTGAAATGCTTTTAAGATGAGAAGAAAACACAACACTATGCTAATTTCTTTTTCTTTTTCAAATAACAATGCAAGGCAAATGCCAAGAAAGAAAGAGAACTAACAAGATATTTTATATATATATATTTTCTTCCAATCAAAGAAGAAGTAACAAAATATTCTAAAAGAAACTGATGAATGCACAATTCATGGCCGCCCCAGCCATGTGGGGGATTTTTTTTTTTTTAAATGCAACTCATTTTTCTCAAAATTTCAAGCTAAAAATAAGTTTAAAAAGCTAAGAAACAGAAGAAATAATTTAATGAAAAAGTAAGCTATGCTGGAGTCCAACCTAGGCTAAAACTTCTATGATAGAGACTATAATCAGACAAGGAAATCCTTGAAAAAATGACTCTTGACAGGAAGGAGGATGACTGCCACTTCAAAAAAATTTATAGACAGACACACGATTGTCACTTCAACAGCCAGCGTATGCACGCGGGCTGTCTAAGGGCAGAGCGGTAGGTCCACTATAGGTCGCGTGTGCCTCTGTTTCTCCTCAAAAAAGAAAGACAAGTATCTAAGCTCAGGCAGAGAGTACTGGTATTGAAAACCAGAACCCCTTAAAGGTGCAAAAACTTACTTTGACAAAGAAGAGGCAAGAAAAATTTAGCAAAAAAAAGCTAACCTGAGGTGTTACCTAACTACCAATTGCACACAGAGACCAGGAAAGGATCCAGAAGACCCCTGATAAGGATCACTTCTGACAGGGGAGAGGATGACTGCCTCTTCTCGAGAAGGATTTTCTAGATTTTCAGACACATTGCTAACACTTCAGTAGCGTGCGTACATACGCGGGTTGGCTAAAGGTAGGGCATGTGCACACATGGGATTCCCTTCTATAGGGCGTGTATGACTCTGAGTTTTTCAAAAGTAGAAAAAGAAAGATTCTAGTAAGAAAGGCAGGGAGTACTATTATTGAGAGCCAGAACCCCTGAACACTCAGACTTCTTGCAGAAACTCAAAAAAGGCAGTAAAACCAATTTCAAAATACCCAATAAAAAATTGCCAAAGAACCCTAGAGACTCCCTAGTGGAGTCACCAATTCTGATGTGAGTGGGAAATCCTGCTTACAGACTTAGCATTTAAGGGCTCTAATCATGCATGCAGAAAATGGCCATTTAAATGCCTCTAATATTTCCTATTCTCCCAACACAAAACCCCACATTCATGCAATACAAAGGTGCAAACAAGATTAGGTAACTCTACCTTAAATCCTTAATTTGACATCGATCCCTTCACTTTCACCTGCTCCTTGACTAGAAGCCTCCTCCCAAAGCTGACTTGCATTCACACATGGACAAACAGAGAGCCGGAAATATGCATTTCATATACTAATTGTTGGGTTATATGTGACAATATCATGAATTAAATACACAATTTGAACACATGATATGGTGGGCTGAAAAAAGTATTCCTTTTTCTATTAATCTTCACAAGAATAAACTTACAATATGTGGTCGACACTACTCCTCGAACTTGGTCCTTGGCTCCTCTTCACAATGCACCAACTACTCAACCTCACAATACAATTGCAGGAAATTGGGGCAAAGGGGGGATAAATTTGGGCAGAGTTTCTATGCTCTTCTTCTTCTTCTTTTTTCAAATGGGACCCCTACCCCTTCTTTTATAGGTAGTTATCCGGTTGAATGACTGGCCATAGGTAGTCAAACGGTTTTAGCAATTTCTTGAAACTCTGCTTCCCGTCTGCAACTTTCCATTTTTCATGCTTTTGTTAGTATACATGGGCTGTAGAAGGCCTGCATGCGTATGCATGAGTGCACACATGAGTTGTAGAAGGATAGGGCATGTATGGCTCAAAAAGAGGGCTTTTTAGAAGAGCTTGGATCAAGAAAATGACAACTAGTAGGGCCAGAGGCCAGGTATGCAGGCTGGGTGCAAATTAGGTTTATAAAAATATACTTGAATGATAAATTTCCTTCATATCATAATAAGGAATCTAAAGCACATTTTTACTTGGCATATTTACACTTCTTACACCATACCTCACTCTTAAGGAGTAGATGAACCTCCCTTTGATCGAACCTCATAAAGAAAAAAAAAAATTCCCACTTACTAGTGGGGTCTCATCCGCGAGAGACAACCACTATAAGAAAAAAAAAAAAAAAAATTCCCACTAAGGATAGGGGGTCTCATCACGAGACAACCTATCATGATCATCATACAACAACATAAGTGACATTCCCACTATGGCCACCACACCAGGGAAATCACCTTTGGCATTTTTTTTCATCAAAGGAAAAGAGGTCTCATCACGAGCCGACTTGTTCACTTGAGTTACATATAGTGAGTGGCATTATCATCATCTGCCTACCAAACTAGGATAATGGTATTTTTGGGAAAATAAAATTCAAACTATTCATTAAGGATACAGGCTCATCTATGGGTTAAAGGGAAAATCCTGTCGAGGCTATGGACGCTTGTTGGTAGCAGTGGCTCTGCCTGTGGTATTGAAGTTTACCTTACATATGCCAAGTTTTAGCGTGTTCCTAGATCTCATTCTGGTTATATCCAATAAAAAGGGCAAAGTAGCAACGTTATGTTATGTAGAATATTTCTAAAAACATATGAACAAATTTAAAATTATTCGAGATCTTCTTCTTTAAACATTTTTTTGGTATGTCAGTTTTGAATTTCCCACACAAAGTGATGATTGTTCATAATTACCGTTAAAAGTGCTTTTTGAAAATAATGAATCATTGTGTTTTTTTCCCAGCAATAGCGACGGCATAATAATTACACCTTACCAGAACTACCTTCCATTATTACACTTGTACGCTTTGACAGTCGAGGTCAACCTCTCTATTTATGGAGGAGTAGATGTTCCGCACATTTCCCAATATACCGTAATAATTGGAATAAATGGAAAACTCACATTGTTATACACTTGTTGTTCCATGATAACTATTATTTTGGGTAATATTTTTCCAGGGTTGGTTGAACTAAGTTACAACAAGAAATGAGGGTTGTCCTCATCCAAACATGGGTGGCCGAGCTGTACATCAAGAACCTACATTACTGCAGGTAATCAACTAGGCAAGGGAAATTTTACAACATTTAGGGTGGATAGAATACTTCAATAGATTGCAAGGGTATGATGAAAACATCACTCTAGCATTCTTCCATAATTTACAGCAGGGAGTCTCGGTAATTCGGGACATACAAGTTCCAATCACTACACAAATCATAGTGGAGGTAACAAGCCTCCACAATGAAGGTATACAATGGACAGGGAGGTACACAACACTTAAAGAGGTTGTGGAATCTTTTGTGGAACCTGGTGAAGAACTTGATAAAAAGGGGAAGGGACTTAACCCCGCTACTCTTAGTGAGTCATGGAAGGAGTTAGCAGGAGTAATTCAGAAGTATATCACATGCGATGGAAGATTTTATGTAATAAGACCACGCCACCTCAAATTGTTGGCAGCACTGAAACAGAGGTAAGTAATAAGTTTGCCATTTTTTCTAAATGCTATGTTACATGAAGTTGTTGCAAGGACTCAGAAGGCTAAAGATCTTGTCAACATAATTAGCCACCATAGATTAATAAAGATAATAGTGAACAGGGCTTTGAGCCAAATTCAAATCACCTGGGGATATTTCATCGAGCCCTTGCGAATTGAAAAACCTGAGATACACCATGAAAATCCTCCACATAAAATTGAGGAAGATTAGGAAGGTGGAGACAATACCCAAACAAAAATTCCACTACCCCAACCTGAAGCTGAGACAAATTAGGTAAGGGGAGAAACTATAGAAACAGAGGCCCAACCTACACAAACAGAGGCCTACACCTCACGAACAGAGGCCCAACCTACACAAGCAGAGGCCCAGAGTACACAGACAGAGGCCCATACCTCACAGGTAGAGGCCCAACCTACATAAGAAGAGGCCCAGAGTACACAAACAGAGGCCCAGACCTCACAAATGGAAGCCCAGACTACACAGGCAGAGGCCCACACCACACAGGAAGAGATGTCAAAGAGGAAGAGAAAAAGAACAATTGCTACCTCAGAAACCTCCACTGTGAGAAAAAGAAGAAGTAATAGGTTAGCACAAACCCAGGAAAAAGGGCAGGTAGAACAACCCTCACAAGACAATATTCGATATAATGAAAACACAAAACAGTCTTTACAAGGAAATACCCAGGAAAATACATAGCCATCACTCGAACACCTTACAACAAAGTTCCTCAAGGGTTACGAAATCGAGATGGCTCAAGTTCTAGGGAGTCTCGGGACAACAATTGACAAAGACAAAAACAAGTTCGAAGAACATCAAGCACTAGCTTCATTTACAAACCCTGCTTCGGACCCCCCTGACATAGAAATGACATTCTTTGAAGAGCCTAAGGTAAATGGCCTTGAAGAACATACATAACACACAGAGAAAATAAGATAAAAACCATTGACTGAGCAATATGAAGAAAACCCTGACACTCCTCATAAACGGAAAGCAGTAGGAAAAGGCCACAATAAAATAAATAAATTGAAGAAGGAAAACAGGTTGTTGAGAAGGAAGGTTAAGAAAAGTAAAATACTAAAAAAGAAAGTTGGGAGACTCAAAGAAACAATTAAGGAATTGAGGAAACAATTGGAGAAACCTTTTAATACCTATGAAAGGAAGAAATAAAAAAGGGCTAAAACACAAGGAAGGAACCCACTTCTTAGGAAGACAGTTCATACAAGTTCTGTTGGGACACATATAGAGTTGCAGACCCCTGCAAACACAACAAAAATGGAAGCTCAATCAGAAATACCATAAGAAGTAGCTTCTCAACCTGAGGAAGTGATTCCCATAAATTATCCTACCCTTCTGGAGACCATTGATGCAGAAACCTAGGCAAACATGACATCAACAGAAGAGGCAACATGTAAGACTGAAGAAACATTTCAGTCTCCTGAGCAGAGTGGTGTCATTAACAGATTAAAGGCAGAGCTGGTGCAAGCCCAACAAGTCATTATTTGAAGCAAGGATGAAATGGTGCCCATGGAAGAGCATCAAAGAGTTGTTAAACAACTCAAAACCATGACAACAATAGAGGAAGAGACTTATGCTAAGTTAACCAGGGCTCAAGGGAAGACAAAGAAAATACAAGGCCAATTAGAAAAATCTTTGGAGAAAATCAAGGAGATTTTATTTATCTATGCTGATATAGTGGCCTGTAGGGCTCCTGCTACTAGTTACACTTTATTTTTATTGGAGCGTTATTTAATGTTAAGGGTAAAATCTATTAGACCAGGAAAACCATTTGAGTTCACTACTATTCCTGAGTTTGTTTCCTGCTTTAGAGAACAATAAGAAGGAGTGCAATACTTCTTATGTGAATTGTACCTCCACAACTTCATCATGGGGGAGAACAGAGTAGATAACCCTATTCCTTTCATTGGAGATATATAGTTTCAAGCATTCCTATATTTTGCCAAGAATCAAACCAGGTGGGCTAAGGCACACAAGGTTTTTATGAAAAGGGAGACTGGATTAGATCTATGGATCAGAGGAGAGCCCCCTAAATCCTTTCCAGCCATTATGAGGCACAAAACGTTCATGAAGAGGGGGGGGTTGTAGAATCCTTAGCTCCTATCCACCGACAGGGTATACGTTCAAGTCTACCATATTTTATGGATCTTAAAGAAGAAGCTCTTGCTACTTCCAAACTGAGATGGGATACCTCCCCAAATGCAGTCAAAATTAGGGAACCCTTTTTCTATAAGAACTTCCATGCAACTACCTTCAGGGTGGAAAGGTATGCCAGAATGATCCTAGATGAGGGACCCGCCTGGATTGGGTGCAAATATAGTCCCCCTATTATTTGGTTTCCTCTAGAAGGTTACCAACAAGATTATCAAATTAATAGGAAGAGGGAAGAATATTCTTTTAAAGAGCTCAGACGCAAGAATGGGTTCAGGGAACCTGGTGAACCAACCTCTCCTCCCTACAACATCACTATTTTACATGTAAGATCTCACCTTGCATGAGGACATGCAATAAGGTAAGATGGGGGGTATGTTGGGTTCAGGAAAAGGTACAAATATCCTCCTCATTTCCATGGTTTATGATATAATCTTGATTGATTTTTCTGTTAATTAGGAATAAAGTAGGATAGGAAATGATTAAAATGTCTTCTAGAAATATTATTGAGTAGTATTAGATAAATTCTAAAATTCGGTTGGAATTCTTTGATTTTATTTCAGGAATGGATAAATATTGTTAAACCCAAGATAGATAAGGATATTTTGAAGATACGTAGGCTATTGGAGGTTGAAGACTTTAGGTGCAAAGTAGTTTTGAGGAAAAATGATTCTCTATGTTGTAAACTTTATAAATAGTAAAGCAATCTTGAGGATCTTTCAATCATCAAGATAGCTAATTTACCCATATGATTCTAATATATAGAGGGTAATGAATCCTAAAAAGGATCATCGAAGAATTGTATCCAAGCATTCAGAACTCAGAGCTATTCTGTACAAACAATCTTTTGTAAATGTTGTACCAATTATGGAATTAATAAAAGCCTTTGGTGTTTTCACCATTTCTGCATACTGGGTTTCTAGTAGCAGTGCTTCTGAGGACCAAGGGCCCAATCTGAAGGAGTTATTGTCTTAATATTTAATTGTATCAACTTGATTTCTATTATATGATTTAAATCTCTTTTCCAATAGTTCAAGATAAATACATAAGTGTGTTGGTATTGTTATTGTTTTCTTACAAAAGATAAGGTGTTTCAATTGAATGTTATTGATTGCTGTTTCAGTTTACTGCTTGACGGTTCCTCTCATTTTCATATGCGTTGTTCCTTTCATTTAAAGTAGTATTTGATGTTCCCTTTGCTTAAATTCCACATTTGTTGTTCCTTTTATTTAAAGTAGTATTTGTTGTTCCTTTCTCTTAAAGTAGTATTTGATGTTCCTGTCGCTTAAATTTTGGATTTGTTGTTCCTTCCTAATTTACAAGATTTAGCCATTTCTTTCAGTAGGTTATATAATCATCCATAGATTAGTTTATAAATATTTTCATAGATTCAATTATTGTTTCTTAATTAGATCAATTCAACAATTCAATTACTGCCTTTAATTCACAGCATGTTATAAATCAAACTTCAATTCTATTAAGTAGAATCTTAGTTTCAGAGTTTTAATGAATTTGCAAGGAACTTGATTGTGATAGACTCAGATTTGTTTTAACTACATGATTTTTAGCCTCTACAACAATATGATAGACTTTGCTGATATTCTTGAGATAAAAAGACGAATCCTCGGGTTGATAAATTAATGTTAAACTAAGGTTGTTTTTAGGAATTTACTGATAATCCAGAATTCATAATGCCGAGAGCTACAGGAAGTCGAAGCACCGTTTTCAAAGATGCAGTACCAGATGAGCCCTACGACCCACAGGTTGAGGTCATGGGTGATATCAAGGGGAAGGTGGAGCAGGTCAAGCTCCTCGATCTCGACTTAACAGACCAAGTCTTGTTCCCCCAGATGAACACGGACGTTTTCTGGAGTACTGCTCCAGAAGAGTTGGGAAACATGCAGTTTGTGCCAAATCCTGAATTCATTAACTTGTTCAACTCAACCATCATGAACCTCAAGGAATTACGAGTGTTTGGCACCATTGGAAAAGTTGCGCGGTGCACCAAGTTCCTGATTAACATGGTGCATGATAGAAGTATCTGGTTGGATAAGCGATATCCAATCCACGCCGAAGACATCCACTAGCTTATGGGACTATCCCTCGAGGGCAAGGACATGTCCAAAGGATTCCAGGGTCCCAGCAAGAACGAAAAAAAGAAAGGGTGTCCCAGCCTATATGAAAGGTTCCACATGCAGAGGGGGGTGCGCACAGCCAAAATCGACCCCATACTACCTGAGACGATCAGGACTGGTTGCTACATCATAGCTAGTAAATTCATGAGGTCTTACTACAAGGGAGAATGAACATTGGATTAATTATCGGTGGTGGATTTTTGTGCCAATGGTGCTTTCTTCAATTGGTGTAGCTACTTGTTGGAGGAACTACTTGTGTCTTGCAAGGAAGCCCAGGAGAAGGGAGGCACATTCACATATGGATACTTGTTGCTTGCATTTGAAATTCTCAATTGGACACCACTCACTAGAAGACCATTGGTGCTAGAAGATAAGGGGTTTTGGCCCTCAATCAAGTTTTGGAGAACCATGGTCATATTTTGACCATTTTCGGGACTTTGACAGGCTGGTCGAAGAGGGAGCGGCCAGATGAAGAGGAGATCATTGGATCTCACCCCTTTTATGAGTTTTTTGGGATATTAGGGTTTATGTAACGAGTATGGGATGTCGGCCCATGGGTTTACCCATGTTTAGGCCCTTTTTGTAATATATAAATAAGTAGCGAGGCGATGTAATAAGAGACCAGTGTGCTATTTGTGAATAGTTGTGAATACTTTGTTCATATTGTATGTTAAGGCTTGTAGAGCTAAGTGCAAGCGTTTGTAAGTGCTTTTTGCATAGACTGTGTAAAGGTTTGGTGCTTGGACCTAACTCGGGGAAGGAGGATTTGGCGAGGTGCGCATAGATCTCCTATCCCATGTAGAGTTGGCTTTGTGGCTCTGTGCCTGTAAGAACATTGGAAGAAGTTAATAAAGAGGAGAAGAAGAGTTGGTGGATGTAGCCCCACACTAGGGTGAACCACGTATATCCCCTGTATTGTGCTTTTTGCTATACTGCTCTTGTATTGTCTTAGTGCACTGTTATGATAGATAGATCTGTGAATGCTTAACTACTTTATGATGTGAATGAATGCTATATCTGCTTTGATTCTATGTGTTGAATGGTTAGATGTACTTAGATCTGGATTAATACTGCATTGTTATGTAATTAGGGTTTTAACTTGTGATGTAAATAAGGGTTAAATACTAATGAATGCTAATTTATAGGTTCTCTATTAAGTATTTTGATCACAGATATGTGTCCCAGCTAGGTTGTAGACACCTGAGTCCTGCAACCCCCCCTCTACCTCGGGTGAGACTTCATCTGCTTTGCAGGTGTTTCCGAAAGGGTTGGTAGTTAGGGTTTTGTTGGTGCGTTGTTTTAGCGTTGAACCCTGGGTCTACCCATGTTCCAAAAGGGGGTGCTTAGCAAAAATGTTTGAGCCCTGGCATTCAAGGGAGGACTCAGAGAAAATAGACTTCAACAACACGGTGTTCTCCAAGTCGTACAATGGGGTTATTGACACAACACACAGGTTGCACATTCCATAGGAGCTCCTCAACTTCAATACGAGGAACATAGCCTTCAAAATGAACCAACACCATGCATTTGTTTGGCCAAGGCATGCCAACAGGGAGGACTTCCACTCACGGATGTTTTTGTTCTACTTGGACGAGGAGGCCTTCGACAAGGAGGTGATGTCATGGCCTAGAGTTAAACACAACCCACGCAAGTCAGGGATGCACTATGTTTTTCTTGTCGAGCTTCTAAAGAAGAAAGGTAAAGAAGCATGGGTAGGACCAAGCTCAGGCTCATAGGCTCAGAAGAAAGAAGCTCCATCACAAAAAGACTCCGAAGAAGAGGAGGAGACATAGCCATTAAAGCGCAAGAAAAGGACACTGTTGGTGTTCCTGCAACTTCCAGAGAAATCCCTATTGACAGGTAAGGATGTCAATGAAATCCTTAGAACTGTGTTCATTACAGATCTAGTGGCCAAGAATATCAGGTCAGGGATCTTGCCAAGAAAGGTTCTAAACCCCCAACCCATCTCATCCATCGTCCCTCGCACTTGCTCAATGGTTCGAGAAGCCCTCACCTTACATATTCAGGATGACCTTGATCTTGACACCCTGCCATCCACAATCATCACTGAGCACCCTCCCTTACCACCACAACCCTAATCGCCACCTCCAAAAACCAACAGTCCACCCCAAACCACTGATCCAGAGCCCATGAAGCTCGATCCCCCAGAACTACCCGAGCAGAGGCTAGAACTACCATAAACAAGCCCAGAGTTACCCGAGCAGAGACCAGAACTTCTTGGTGCAAGTCCAAAAGTACCTGAGCAGAGACTGCAACTAACTGGCCCAAACCTTGAAGCTCGAGAACAACAGATCGTACCTTTTGCGCAACATAAGGATGCTCCATCTTCGATGGAGATCCAAACAATTGAGAAGCTGCAAGTTCAAAGATCCCTGTACAATTCCTCAATCATTAAGGTTTAGGGTGCCATGGGAAGTGAAACTAAGAAAGCGAAGGCATGTAAAGAGGCATAGATACCAGAGGTTTAGAAGGAAGCAAAGACAACTTTAGAGCAGAGTGCAACATCAATGCAAGAACATATGGAGCTAGTTCTCCAAAACCCTCATTAGTGCACAGAGTTGTTGCAACTTTGCCTAGCCATAACAGAGGTTTTGACACTCCTGTCATCAGCGTTGAGGTTGAGGCTTGTGCTAGGACTATCCATAGGAGAGGAGGAGGTAGACTCCCTCAGAACATTCAACGACCAGTGGAATTCCAATGCAGGTCTGAGCACCCAAGGACACCACCCCTTCATTTGTTGACCTTGCATAGTGGCCAACAACGCACTTAGTCGGAATGATCAGAGCCTCAACTGATCAACTGGAGCAGAGGCTCCAACATGCTGAAAGGTCTACAGAGTTCGCAAGGGAGGAAGCGCTCCTTGAGCAAGCGTGTAGAAAATAGGAGGAACACACCAAGATTTAGGTGGAGCACAAACTGGAAAGAGCTCAGGAAAGGATTTCTGAAGCCTGGACGGAAATAAGGAAGGTCGCACCCCAACTACCAAAAGTCAGTCGTGCAGGAGAGCCAGAGCATCAGATCAAATTTCTCCAAGGAGCATGGTCACAATTATCTATTCGTTCCGAGCATCTGGAAGAGAAGTTATGGCAGACTCAACAAGAAGTAGAGCAACAACTTCAGAAGTTGCAGGAGAATATGGAGAAAATAGTGCTAGAAGGCAACAATGCCCTAGCAACACTACACAAGCACACAACTGAGTCCACACAGATATTTCAAGAAGTTAATGATTGGATGGGAATCATCGCTAAGAGAAACCAAACTCTATAATATGTGCACGCTAGAATCTAGTCATTGAATGAAGAATTTTTGGCTATTTTGGATCCGCTGGAGAAAAAATATAAGTTCGATCAAATTCAACAAGCGAAAAATGAGTTGAACGCTATATTTGAGGCACAATTTGTAGCTAAGAAGGAGTTGTATGACTTTCGACCTTTCATTCAAACAATTTACATGCAAATGCATCAGGTTGATGCAATAGAAGACTCCGAATGGAACTCTTTGGTCGTATCCAAGCTTCCCAAGGAATGTATCACAGATGCGATCCAACAGTTCTTTGTTGAGGCCTCACTCCTTGCTAGGAAATGGTAGGATAAATTTGGGAGCTTTCAGGAAGTCAAGAAGCGGACCTTAGAGTTGGTCCCAGAGTTGGGCCCTTCATTTGAAGAGGCAGAGGAAGAGAAATCACAAGCAGAAGAGGAAAGGAAAAAGGAAAAGGAGGACAAGGGAAAGCAACAGTTTCTCCTTGAAGCTGCGAAAGATCCAAGTACTTGACTCGAGGATGAGTCAACGCTTGTGGTCGGAGCCTGTTGGTCCCTTTGATTTTGGATGAGACACTGCACAAGAAGGACTATAGTCCTAGTTTTGCTTTAGCATGATTTGTGCAAGCTACAAAAGAAGATGGATAGTGAAGCGAGGAAAAGTAACAGAAATTGGTTGTGAAAAGGAAAACACAAAGCTAGCAAGGCAAAAGCAGTTGCAACAGAACAAGAAAGCATGCAAGCCCAAAGCCAAAAGACCCTATTCAACTTATATATATGGGATGAATATGATTGTGAAAGGGTTCCCCCCTTTTTGTTTGGTTCAAGTTGTTGTTCTTCTTGTTGTTTTCTATTGTTGATAAGTTGGGTTTGAGTTCTGTAAATTTAATCTGTATACAATTTTTCATAAATGGAGCTCTGCGACATGGGTTCAGATCTAGAAGTCTGTAACAAAGCATTACTTTGTATCTTTGAGGCTATATATGATAATATCTGATGATAATATATAAATAAGGATCCAAAATTTTGAAATATGTTGCGTCATTCGGTGTTCATTCTTGTGAGGTGTATCTTTACAGTACTTCTTTATGATTCATAAGTTCCATATGATGTTTCTGTGTATCAATGATTTTCGCAACCTAAGTAGCTTCAGTTCCTGTGTGTATGAGCTTAGATATTTTCTGTAGTTAGTTTGTCTTGCGCAAGATCATGGTGAATATTGAAGATTCTGTGAACCCACCTAAGAATTCTCCTTTCCCTTCCTTATCCTTCTGTCTTGGTTTTGCTTCAAGTGATACTTCTTCTCTTTGGAGGAGATGAAAATGGTAGCGCTCTAGACTACACTGTACCTTTTGTTGGTAACCTGAGAAGGACCCTAGTCTGATCAATTCCATGCCAACATAACTTGTACCTAAACCTGTACCATCAATGAGTGCATCAACCATGCACCAAAGATGTACCAATCATGCATCAAATACACATAAACTATGACTCATCAAGATGTACCAACATCATCCACTATACAGATCATGTATGTGCCAATCATCAACTACTTGTCTCGACCATGTACCCAACATGTACCTCAACCAAATATCAAAGACATACACCGATATAACCATCACAATTTATCTAAAAATTCATCACTCTATCCATAAACCCAATACCATAAACCATTACATCAAACCATGTTCCACAACCTCTATCTGTAACATACCTCAACGAAAATCCCTCATCAATTTAATCATACAAATCTGATTTGTAACTCTATAATAGACCTGGTATATATGATCACATACTTGCAAACCTTCCTTAACTTTAACAACAAGAGACTATCCATTTCATCAAGCATTACTTTAGTCTCACATGACTAATTTTGGATTAGTCAACAACCCTAACTTTCAATAATCATAACTATGTACCTGTAATGAATAAAGATATGAAAATGGTACAAAATGTTCTTCAGTGTCTTTTATGCAATGCCTCCATATTTCACTTCTTGGAACCTCTCAGAAAAAGAGTTATAGCAAAAATGGCATACCTTGTTGAATTTTGTCTTATTCTAGAGAGAGAACTTGTAGAGCATGCCTCGCACATAATATTTGTTGTATAGATCTAAAAATGGTACACATAATACTACAGACTATACTATAACTAATACATTTGGTCTTACTAAATTTGGATCTGTTATGAATAATTTATGACGTTTTTACCCGAAACACCTATTTTAGACTAGTTTTAGGACTAGACACAAACCCAATTTTCCACAGAGTGCAACTCCAAAAATACAACGAGCCACAAGATGAAATTTTTATCACAGCTACTTGGATATGTTTCCTCAACGGTATCTAGATTTTTTGGTTTGAATCATTCTAGAAAAAGAGTTATTTTGAAAATGGTGAGATGACCTGTAAATTATAACATACCTTAGAAAGCATCATCAAAATAATTTGTCATCCATTTAATTTTGGCCTTCTTTACATCACCTTCCCTCTGAAATTCTCCTTAGATATCCTTTGGTTACCTTAGCCAATTTTAGATATTCAATTTGCTAAAGTTTGATTAGATGTGATACCCTTTCCTCTTATTTATACTTTTATGTAGCTTCCTCAAGGGGTTACCTTCTAACCATCTTAAACCACTTTCCTTATTTTAGGGCTAATCCACTTCTAACCACTTCACCACTTAGTAATTTCTACATTAACTTTATTATTTAAATAATTTATTTTGTATCCACTTTGACTTATAGTACACTCATCACTTCACTTTATTATTTAAATAATTTATTCTTTGCAACCACTTTGACTACTTTGACCTTTCAGGGCTTCTAGATTACTCATGAGAGTTCTCCAACTTCACATGGTCATAACTCTCTAACCATGAGGAGTTATGTGACATTACACATACCACTGGAAATGGAATGGCATGTGCTATCCATATAGAATAGTATTACCTTCAAATATATTAAAACGCATACCATTATACATCAAACAAACTTGGGTCCATTACCCAAACCTTTCTTCTACCGTACTTTCTTCAAGTGTTGACATCAATGACAACCAACCCAAATAATTAATAATCTGCCCCTTTGGCATTGATGGAAACACTCTGATGCAATACTAAATTAATATCACTCATGCTCCCCCTGTGACCATCGCTCCCCCTGGAACCATGCCTCTGTGCTCTTTATCCAAGCATTTACCTTTGCATATGATAAATCTCTCCCCCTTTGTCATCAATGGAAAAGGTATCTTTACATCCGAGGCTTCTCCCCCTAACTGAAAATTCCTTGGGGATACTCCCCCTGACTGAACTCTTCCTAAAACTAATCCCCCAACCTGAACTGTCCTGTTTATGGTGCTTCCTTGTGTAAATCTAATACATACAAGATAAGAATTCAAAAGCATTCATTTTGGAGTAGAAATTACTTCTAGTCTTTGGTGAAGATACTCAAAGGCTTCCCGTGGAAGTGGTTTTGTAAAGATGTCCACCACTTGTTCTTTTGTGCCCACTTATTCAACTTTGATGTTCTTCTCTACAACCCGTTCCCATAGAAAGTGATACTTGATTGGAATGTGCTTCGTCTTGGAGTGCATCACTGGGTTCTTTGAGATACTGATGGAGTTTGTATTATCACAATAGATTGGAATGGGCTCATCATACTCGACCTGTATATCTGTTAGATTTTTTTTCATCCATAGAACCTATGTATGACATCCTACTGCTGCAATATACTCTACTTCAACTGTAGATAAAGATATTGATGATTGGTTCTTTCTTAGCCAAGATACTAAACACTCACCCAAGTAGAATGTTTCTCCACTGGTGCTTCGTTAGTCATCAATGCAACTTGCCCAATCTACATTTTTGTAGGAAATAAGTGATAGATCCTTTCCTTTTGGATACCATAATCCAAACTCTTATATTCCTTTGAGATATCTAAAAATCCTCTTCACTGCTAATACATGTGATTCCTTTGGTGCTGCTTGAAATCATGCCACCTGTCCAACTGCCTGCATTACATCTGGTCTGGATTTGTTACATATAGTAAGATTCCAATCATTGACCTGTATTGCCTTTGGTCCGTAGACTTTGAATCATCATCTTTGCTAAACTTGCAACTGGTTTGCAATCTTCCATTATGAACCTCTTTAGAATTTCTCTGATATACTTAGTTTGAGAAATAAAAATTCCTTGGTTTCTTTGACATATCTAAAGACCCAGAAAGAAGGATAGTTCTCCAAGTAATGACATTTCAAATTCATTCTGTATATACTTTGCAAATTTCTGGCTTAACCTGTCATCATTTCCTCCAAAAATAATATCATCAACATAAACTTCAATTAATAAAATACTATCTTGAGTTACCTTGATGTAGAGGTTGTTGTCTGCACTTCATTTACTAAACCTTGCCTACTGTAAATATTTATCCAGTCTAGAGTACCATGCTCTAGGATCATGTTTTAGACCATATAAGTCCTTCTTCAATTTACACATGTAATCTATGTTCTCTGAAAACTAAAATCCTTATGATTGTTCGATATAGAATTCTTCTTCAAGTTCTCCATTCAGAAAATTTGATTTCATGTCTATCTGATACACTTTAATATTCTTGCAGCATGCATAAGCTAAAAGCAATCAGATTTCTTCCATTCTAGAAAATGGGGAAAATGTCTCTTCAAAGTCGATTCCTTCAACCTGTATGTATCATTTACATACCAATTTATATTTGTTTCTTGTAACATGTCCATCTTCATTCAATTTATTTCTAAAAAACCACTGTGTGCCAATCACAGTCTTATTCTTTGGTCTTGGAACAAATTCCCAAGTGTCATTCTTCTCTATTTGATCTAAGTCTTCATCCATGGCCTTATTCCAGAATTCATCCTTGTTGGCCTCTTAAAAATTGTTTGTTTGAATCCTAGATAAGAGTGCTAGGTGCATTTGTTCTGGTGAACAGATCCTTCTTCTAGTCTCAACTCTTGCATCCTTGTTTCCGATAATCCGATCTGAAGGATGATTCTTCTGTACTCATTTGCTAGGTGTCTTTGGAGGACTTTCTGAACTTTCTCTTCTACTTCTATCTGATCTTATTCATCTTCCCCTTCTAGTTCTACTTCATCTTCTGCTTCTTCTTCGTAATGTTGTTCCATTGATTCATTTTCTTCTTCCTTTAATTCTGGTCCACCTGTTTCATCAATTGTTACATTGATGCTTTTCAAAACTTTGTTCAACCTTATATTGTAACACTTGTATTATTTCCTTGTACTTGAGTAAGAAACAAGTACGCCTTTGTCCACATGAGAGTCAAACTTTCACATTCTTCCATCTTCTCTTTTGATGTAGAATTTTCTTCCAAATAATCTGAAGTGCTTCACATTTGTTGGTATTCCTTTCCATAGCTCATAGGGAGTTTTTTCATTTTTGTTTCTGAGCATTACTCTATTTTGAATGTGAATTGTTGTATGCATTGCATGTGTCCAAAAAAATATCTATCAATTTGGAATCCATTAGCATTGTTCGAGACATTTCCTGTGTAATCATCATTCATTATGATAGTGTTCCTTTGTCTCTGAACTACTCTCTGAACCAATATATGAATCTATTCTCTCATCCACTGTCATATATCTTTCCAAACCTGTTAAGTGTTCTTACAAATCCATCTATGTCCATATTGTCCAAGACTCTACTGCACAATTGTCCATAATGTTGACCCATTTATTAATATACTATCATGAAGTCTTCACTACTACAACTAATTAATCTATCAAATTGTACTTCTTCTAACTAACTGCTCTGGATCTGTCTACTCAAACTTTGCAAGTTGCTCAAAGGATGGTTATTTGGTCTATCATAGCTATCGCATAGACTCCCCCTGTCTAATATTCATGATAACTGGAAGTCTCTAAGTTGGATGGCTCAGAACAATTCCTTCTCTGATGTGTATTCATCATCATCTTCATTGATAGATTCATCATCTCTCTGAGCTCTGACTTCTTTCTTTTTGTCTATGGATTAATCTTTCACTACAATGCCTGAAAGTAAAATCTCTTGAACATGTTCCTTATTTACCTGTCCTTATTTTCTTTCAGTTATTTTCAAAACCTTTATGTATATGACATATTTATTTCTCTCTGTAGAATTTTCTTCATTTCATTTTATTGCCAATCTTGTGATCTCTGGGACCTGGTCTTTGTTCACCTGTTCTTCGTGTTTTCTTATCCATACTTTCTTATATCTGATATGCGTGTTCCCTTTCATGGAAGTATCGATCATGCTTCTACAATCACTAGCTATGTGTCCATAGTTATGAAATTTGTAACATTCAATATTGTGTGGGACCACATAGGCATTTATTTCTTGAACATTTATTTTATAATCCCTACAATCTGCAACCTTATGTCCAAAATTAGTACAGTAAAAAAAATGACCATAAAAGAAATTTTCATACCTGGGAGTGAATGATCTTATTTGTGGTGTAGTCCTTTTGAATTTCTGCCTTGACTGATCATGATCATGATTGAAGATTTTTTGTGGCTTGAACATGGATGGTCTTCTTGAAGATGTATCTTCAATATTTTTCTTAGATTCTGGTTGACCATGATTCCTTCCTTTGATTACTTCTACATAACTCTTTCTATTTTCTCCATTCTTATTTTCTAGCAACCTAGAGTGCTTCTCTTCGTTCTCTATGACTGATGTGGATGTTTATGTCTCTTCAATGTTCTTTTTTAGCTTGACGATTTTACTTCTTAATGTGACAACTTCTTCTTCAATATTCTTAACCTCTTCTTCTTTCTTCATTATCTGAGACTTCATGACTTCTTCTGTTCTTTTCGCTTCTTCAAGATGGATTTTTAATGTGATTCTTTATTCTTCAATTCCTTTCTATTCTTGAACAAACTCTACCTCAAGATGGTTTAGATTGTTAGTTCTTTCCTTAAGATGATATGTTAATATTTTCACTCTCATTTCTTCTTCTTCCTTATGTGTTGCTATGTTGGCTTCCAAATACTTCTTTTGATATTCAAGATTTTCTTCGATCTTTCTGGCTTCTTCTAGCCGAGTTCTTAAGTTATTGATGATCTATTGGGCTTCTTGAAAAATGTGAGCACTTTCCTTTTGTTTCATCAATTCTTTCTTGAGTGACTTATTTTCTTCTCTTTCTTTTCTTAGTTCATCTAAAGAACTGATCAATTCTTCTTCAGAATTGTATTCTTTTCAATTATTTTTTCCGTCTCATTTCCTTCATGGCATTCTATTTCAAGATGTCCATGTTTTTCACAATTAAAGAAAAACAACATACCTATGTTGATTATGTACTCTTCATTTTCTAAATCTGTTTGACATGGTGAACATATTTCTTCTTGATTTGTACCTCCATCTTCTTTGGAATTTTCTGAATCTGTGATGGGTGAAGAATATATATCATGTAACTTATCCCAAATTTCTTTGGCTGATGAACATTACCAAAATTTTCTCTTACCAGATTAGGTAATCCCTCCCAGATGAAATCCATTGCTATTTTTTTATTCTTATTCAATTCCTTCTTGGCTGCAGTCTTTTCCATTTTTGAACTATCATATCCTGTAACGAATGATAGCCAAATATAATACCCATGTGATTGTAAAAATACTTTCATCCTTCCACTCCATATCTCATACTTTAAACCATTCTGAACATTAAACAGTGGTACTCCATTCTCAGAATAATCCATGATCTCCTTCCAATGGTTAAACTGTTTCCTAAAAGAACCGGCTCTGATACCAATTGTTGGATTACTGAGAGGGGGGTGAATCGGGAATAGAGAAATTTTATCCTTTTTAACCATAAAATGCAAGTGATATATCAATGTAGCATTATCATCCAATAGTTACAGAGTAAATAAACAATGAACAAATGAGAAATCATACACATACATCATACACCAGTGTTTTTACGTGGAAACCCAAAGTGGGAGAAAACCACATAATGATTTTTCTTATATGTATTTAAGAATTACATTCATTGGAAGCACCAACTTCTTTTGTTTTCCAACTGCAACTGGAAGGAGGCTCCAAACCCCTATTTTCTTAGGCTACAACCTGAGGGAAGCTCCAACTCCCCAATTCTCTGGCTATAACCAGAAGGATGCTACAACCCCCTATGTTCTCCAACTACAATCGGAAGGTTGCTACAACCACCTTTCATTGCCCCATCCAACCACCCTGACATAGAAGTAGAATGATGGAACCACTTTCACACTATCATTGTGAAATATACTGCTATAAACCTGTACCAATCAACCTGTAATCCACCTGTAACAACCTGTACCAATAACCTATGCCAACATGTACCATACCTCAACCTGTACCATAAACAAATGCATCAACCATGCACCAAACCTGTACAAATAACTTGTCCAAACAACCTGTAATCAACATGTACCATAAAAAAGTGCATCAGCTATGCACCAACCTATACCTCAACTTGTACCATCAACGAGTGCATCATCCATGCACCAAATATGTACCAATCATGCATCAAATACACATAAAATATGACTCATCAAGATGTACCAACATCATCAACTATACACCTCATGTATGTGCCAACTCATCAACTACTCGTCTCAACCATGTACCCAACATGTACGTCAACCATATACCAAAGACATACACCAAATAACCATCACAATTTATCTAACAATTCATCACTCTATCCATAAACCCAATACCATAAACCATTACATCAAACCATGTGCCACAACCTCACTGTTATACAACCTATATATGTAACATACCTCAATCAAAATACCCCATTAATTTAATCATCCAAATATGATTTGTAACTCTGTAATAGACCTGGTGTATATGATCACATACCTGCAAACCTTCCTTAACTTGAACAACAAGAGACTAACATTTTCATCAAACTTTACTTTAGTCTCACATGACTAATTTTGGATTAGTCAACAACCCTAACTTTGAATAATCATAATTATGTACCTGTAATAAATAAAGGTCTAAAAATGGTACACAATGTTCTTCAATGTCTTTTATGCAATTCATCCATATTTCACTACTTGGAACCTCTAAGAAAAGGCATTATAGCAAAAATGACATACCTTGTTGAATTATGGCTTATTTGTAGAGTGTGCCCCGCATGGAATGTTTGTTGTATATATCTGAAAATGGTACACAAAATACTAAAGACTGTACTCTAACCAATAAATTTGGTATTACTTAATTTGGATCTGTTATGAAGAAGTTATGACATTTTTACTTGAAACACATGTTTTAGACTAGTTCCAGGACTAGCCACAACCCCTATTTTCCACGGAGTGTAACTCCAAAAATACAATGACCAACAAGAGGAAATGTTTATCACAGCTACTTGGATATGTTTCCTCAACGGTCTCTAGATTTCGCGGTTTGAATCATTCTAGAAAAAGAGTTATTGCCAAAATGGTGAGATGACCTGTAAATAACATACCTTAGAAAGCATCATCAAAAGAATTTATCCTCCCTTGAATTTCATCCTTCTTTACCTCACCTTTGCTCTGAAATTCACCTTAGATATCCTTTGGTTACCTCATTCAATTGTATATATTCAATATGCTCAAGTGTGATTAAATGAGATACCCTTTCCTCTTATTTATACTTTTATGTAGCTTCCTCAAGGGGTTACTTTCTAACCATCTTAAACCACTTTCCTTATTTTAGGGATAACCCACTTCTAACCACTTGTCCACTTCGTAATTTCTCCATTAACTTTATTATTTAAATAATTTATTTTGTATCCACTTTGACTTATAGTACACTCATCACTTCACTTTATTATTTAAATAATTTCTTCTTTGCAACCACTTGGACTACTTTAACCTTTTGGGGCTTCTAGATGACTCATGAGGGTTCTCCAACTTCACATGGCCATAACTCTCTAATCGTGAGGAGTTATGTGACGTTCCACATACCACTAGAAATGGAATGACATGTACTATCCATATAGAATAGTATTTCTTACAAATATATCAAAAGTCATACCATTATCCATAAAACAAACTTGGTTCCATTACCTAAACCTTTGTGCTACCAGAATTAACTACCGAACTTTCTTCAAGGGTTGAAATCAATGAAAACCATCCCAATTAATCAACACCTACCTCTATAGAAATGTCCCAAGCTTCTAGGATTATGTCAAGACTTCTATTTATATTTTGGACAACATATTTTTTTATGCCCATTATCATTTTATCATCCTTTGTAACCTTTGATCTTGATTCAATCACTTATTTTTAGGAAACTCATCTGAGATCATTACGGACAAAGGGTCTGCAAATAATGTCTTCAGGCTCAGGGTTGCCTTGAGCCCTCTTATCCTTTTCTTCAATTTTTCATTGTCTAGCTACTTTTTAGTTATTGAGTGACCCAATGCTTCACTTGTGGCTTGATGAAATATGAGTACCCCTGAGGGAATCAAACATTTAACCTTTATCTCAGAGCTCCACTTTATTATTACTCTCAGTGTCTTTCATATTGACTCTCTCAATCTATAGCTTCCTAGACCATTTATCATATTTAACATGATGCAGAGTCACATAATCTTTCTAAAAAATAGTTTGTCCCTCTTGAGCCAACTCCTCTTCGATTAGTTTAATTTTATCTATTTCCATTATAGCTCATGTGGAGACTTCATTAACCTCAACGACGTCCATATTTTTCCACATTTTCTTCCAAACCCTTGGGGTCTTGAGTGTTACCTCCATTTGGATTTATTTTCCTCTTTGGAAGAGGAGTAATTGTATGGGTTATCTTCGATTGATTTCAAGGGGGGTTTAGGTTTATCTTCCTTCTAAATTGGCTTCCTAATTTTTATGGCCTGAAGAGGAACTCTTATGGGAGTGATGAACAAAACCACCATCAATACTAGTCATGTATATACCCCTCTATTTGTGCTGAGGTTGTTTGATTTCTTCCGGTAGAGAGACCTTCTTTGCACAAATGTTTGAACTTCTCCATGTATTTGAATCATTGCAAGTGACTTGCTTCTTCTTATTAGGAGTAGTTTTACTTGTCATGTATACCACCTTGGTTTCAACATGTGTAACTCCATTATCTTTAGCTCCCTCTATGATTTCCTCCACCCTAGTGAAAATAGAACAATATATAATTGAAACCATGTGATCTGTGAAAACACCTTCATAATAAAATCCCTTACATGCTTCATCCTCTTTCATATTGAATGAATTAGAGAATCCAACCATCTCAACTAGGCTAGAAGAAGTTGTAATTGAACTATTAACAATTTTGAAAGGCATGGGGATGAGCTTTTGCTTCCTCTTTTTATCAAAATACACACACTACATTTTGTGTTGTCTACATAGTTCATAAAGATTAAATTTATCACAAATAAATAGGGAGGAAGAAAGGGTTTCCCTTTGACGCCAAAGAGTCTTATGTATGTGAATTCTTCTTCAAATATACATACTCCCTTCCCCACAAAAAATTCTATGGATACCTCTGTTAGCCTAGTTGGTGCTTTGTGCTTCCATAATATAGGGTACCATAATTGAGCAGTATCCTCATTGAAATAGACATTTCCCCTTGGGGGCATGCCTTGAAATGTGTTACAGTAAACTAGATAAAGAACAAGGTAAGAGGTCTTGAAGAACCTCTTGGTCTGAATGAAGTTTGATAGTTGGTGGGAAATATCATTCAATATAATATGGGCCCAATCAAAAACCATCCCTACTTGTACAAAGTAGTGAAGGATGCACATGAAATACCTAGGGATATACGAAGTTAAGTCCTAACCCACCAAGCATGTAAACATCCATGCACATTCCCTATACGACTGAGCCAACATGTATATGTTAATATGTAATATGCCTAGTGTATTACATTTCTTACTATTTAATAATATGTTATAGGTTTGTTATTATGCAAATAGGCATTGTAATGTAAATGATAAGTCATGACCTTTAGAAAGAACATGGCTTATCATTCCTCGCGTGTATTTATATACACGTATTGTATTTCATATGATATCAAGTAAATATGTAAAATGAATAGTAAATAAAATAATATGTATTATGGATATATGGAATTATGTTATGTGTTCATGATGTTCTCATGAAGTGGACCACCAGATCAAAGTCTCGATCTGGATTTTGGCCATAAAATTTCAGAGTTTCGCTAATTTATCTAGGTCTTTGAATAGGTTAGGGCATTTTTCCATTAAAAAAAAAATCATCAAAAAATACCATTGACGAAATAATCTGTCAGGTGTAAGAAAATTAGAAGAAGTTAGTACCAAATATCAAGAAGAAGAAAATAAAGGGAAAGAAAGAAAGAAAAAGAAAGAATTAAAAAAAGAAAAGGTAATTTAAAAGAAACAGTTTCAAAGAAGAAGGAAGAGTAAATTTTAATTTTACTGTTGGTGGTTTACAAGCCCATGGTATTTCCCTACCATA
>SNQJ01S0004136.1:54905-76926 GCA_010110895.2 Picea sitchensis
CTTTGACTTATAGTACACTCATCACTTCACTTTATTATTTAAATAATTTCTTCTTTGCAACCACTTTGACTACTTTGACCTTTTGGGGCTTATAGATGACTCATGAGAATTCTCCAACTTCACATGGCCATAAATCTCTAACCATGATGAGTTATGTGACGTTCTGCATACCACTAGAAATGGCATGACATGTAATATCCATCTAGAATAGTTTTACCTTCAAATATATTAAAACTCATACCATTATACATCAAACAAACTTGGGTCCATTACCCAAACCTTTGTGCTACCGGAATTTGCTACCGCAATTTCTTCAAGGGTTGACATCAATGACAACCAACCCAAATAATCAACAATATCTTCCGACTTTCCTTTTTATGTGCCTAAATGACCACCATATAAGAGGATTGTGCCTCTCTAATGAGTGTGACACATCAATATTCCTCACACTCATTAGAGAGGCACAATCCTCTTATATTGTGGTCATTCAGGAACATAGAAAGGCAATTCTCCTCAAAGGCCTATGGGTAGAGTTTCCATGTGGAAACTACATGGAAAATCTACCCACAGGCCTATGAGCAGAGTTGTAGCATCTACAAATCTACCCATATTTTTATCCTCCTAAGAAGAGTTGAAGCCTCAAAGAGAGGAAAACTAATCCTTAACTAAAAGGACACAAAATGTACATAAACTTGTCAATAAAATGCAACAACAAGAAAATTTGTGAGATTTAAAAAAAAAATGCTCAATTTCATGGGTATTGATGGTTTAGTTGGAAAGAGAAACAACCAACTCTCTATTTCGGACGAGACTAGAAAATTACTGCAATGCAACCAAAAGAAACTCACAGATGCAAAACTTTTTGCAAAACAATTTGAGGATTCACAAACTTGAAAGGAAGTAAAGGGTGGGAATTCCCAAATTGAAGCAACTAGACCAAAGGGAAAATGACAAACATTTTACTCCAAAAACAAGTAAAAGACACATGGGTTCCAACAAGAGTGCATTCGTTGATAACATTGAAGGCTAAACAAAGGTAGGTGACGCTCCATTAGGCTAATTTATTTAAATGGATCATACCTATGCTAATCAAGGTGAAAAGAAAATGAATCATACCTATGCTAACACATAAGTGGCTAGATGATAAAATGTGTTGAGTCGGTTGTTGATATCACCTTTTGAACAAGGCTTCACACTGATTCTAGAACTACCGCAATTCCGCTCACAGGCCTATGGGCAGAGTTTCCATGTGGAAACTACATGGAAAATCTACCCAAAGGCCTGTGAGCATAGTTGTAGCATCTACAAATATACCCACAATTGTAGCCTCCTAATAAGATTTGAAGCCTCAAAGAGAGGAAAACCAATCCTTAACTAAAAGGACACAAAATGTACATAAACTTGTCAATAAAATGAAACAACAATAAAATTTGTGAGATTTTGAAAAAAAAACACTCAATTTCATGGGTATTGATGGTTTATTTGGAAAGAGAAACAACCAACTCTCTATTTCGCATGAGACTAGAAAACTACTGCAACACAACCAAAAGAAACTCATAGATGGGGAACGTTTTGCAAAATAATTTGAGGATTTGCAAACATGAAAGGAAGCAAAGGGTGGGAATTCCCAAATTGAAGCAACTAGGCCAAAGGGAAAATGACAAACATTTTACTCCAAAAACAAGTAAAAGACACATGGGTTCCAACAAGAGCGCATTCATTGATAATATTGAAGGCTAAACAAAGGTAGGTGACGCTCCACTAGGCTAATTTATTAAAATGGATCATACCTATGCTAAACAAGGTGACACGAACATGAATCATATCTACACTAACACATAAGTGGCTAGTTGATGAAAGGTGTTGAGTCAGTTGTTGAGATCAACTTTTGAGCAAGGCTTCACACCAATTCTAGAACTACCGCAATTCTGCTCATAGGCCTATGGGCAGAGTTTCCATGTGGAAACTACATGGAAAATTTTCCCACATGCTTGTGAGCAGATTTGTAGCATCTACAAATCTACCCACAGTTGTAGCCTCCTAAGAAGAGTTGAATCCTTAAAGAGAGGAAAACCAATCCTTAACTAAAAGGGCACAAAATGTACATAAACTTGTCAATAAAATGCATCAAAAAGAGAATTTGTGAGATTTTGAAAAAAAACACTCAATTTCATGGGTATTGATGGTTTAGTTGGAAAGAGAAACAACCAACTCTCTATTTCGCATGAGACTAGAAAACTACTACAACACAACCAAAAGAAACTAACAGATGAGGAACGTTTTTCAAAACAATTTGAGGATTCACAAACATGAAAGGAAGAAAAGGGTGGGAGTTCCCAAATTGAAGAAACTAGACCAAAGGGAAAATGACAAAAATTTTCCTCCAAAAACAAGTAAAAGACACCTGGGTTCCAACAAGAGCGCATTCGTTGATAACATTAAAGGCTAAACAAAGGTAGGTGACGCTCCACTAGGCTAATTTATTTAAATGGATCATACCTATGCTAATCAAGGTGACAAGAACATGAATCATACCTATGCCAACACATAAGTGTCTAGATGATGAAAGGTGTTGATTCAATTGCTGAGATCACCTTTTGAACAAGGCTTCACACCAATTCTAGAACTACCCATCAAGTACTCTTGATTTCAAGCCAATAAGAAGATTTTGGCATGAAGATATGGTATGCCACTTTCATTTTGTCAAATGTCATTTTTGTTTCAACAATGGACACACTAGTTTTATTAGAAAAATGTACTCTTAATTGATCTAGTCTACCTAAGGCAGAAACAACAATACTTCTCCTATAACCCTGTTTCCTACAAAATTCCCTTCAATTGAATCCTATGCTAATCTCCAACTCAAAAAGAAATGATGACATGGCTTTGAATAAATGGTGAATATGTGTATGATGTTGTTCAATCTTCTTACTGATGATCTTGTTCAACAAGTCATCTTTTATTTTATTCCAAAGGAAGCCTAAATGGATCCATAACCTTTCATGTCTTGTTAATCTCTCCCTAAAAAGGAAATATAATGATCCTCCCATGCATTTGCAAGATACATTTTTTATTTTGACTAGCCTTCAAATTGTTGCCTCAACCTTTCATACCTACTAAATTCTAGTTGAAATATCCCCTGCACTTGTATTTCCAACAAAAAACCTCCTCCACATGTCTACTAAACATTGTTTAAGAAATTTCACTCTTTTGTACTTGTTTTCTATGTGAAAATAATTACTTTCGACAACCATTTCTTCACAAGAACTAATCTCCTCATCAACCTTTGTAGCATTATTTTGATTGATTCTCTTATTCATACTTGAATAAAACATTTCAAAATTCCCTCAATTTTTATAGATGTATGGTTTCTACAACACTTGAAAGCTCCGTCCAACATAGGAAAAAAATCCTTCTTGGGCCTTTCAACAATTAATGCATATCTTATCCATTTATGGGAATGTGACTTCTTATTGATTATGTACATTTGAGTGATCCATGTCTTTTTGGAAGTAAAAGAATTGGAATTTGACCTTATGCATGGCTCAAGTTGACCCTTTCCTACACCCTTCTTGCTCCAACCTATTTATGAATATCATATAATACACCACACATATTTAGAAGCATTTACTACAAAAGAAATACAGTCAAAGGTGTAAAAGAAGCATTTACCACAAAATAAATACACAGATTTAGAATCATTTACCCATAATTAAGAGTCCATCCAATATGGGAACAATGAACGTCTTATTGTAATAAATAAGAAAAGTAAACTTCAACAGGAAATACAATCTAATCTATATAACATTGGATTCTTATTAATCAAATTTTATATATTTTCCTAAGTTGGATATGATGAGTGATGCGATGAAGAAAATCAACAAGAATAATAGGGTTATGGCTTTTCACTAGAGTCCCCACGAAAATTTCCACCTCAATTTAATTTTCTCACTTGCGTCACACTTATTGGAAATACCTCTTGATTACCTATATATGAGGTCAAAATCAGGTAGTGGGTATATTGTATAGGATATTAATTTTTTTTGCACCCTAGTGGATTTTCAATGGTGGAGATTGGATGAAAAGTATCACTTTGGATACATGGGGGTTGAAACAAGGAGAAATACCCTTTGTAGAAGGCTGAAAATAACACCTCATAGAATTAAAAAATCCCCAGGGGTTATATAAATAACATGGAATTAGGATTTATAGTCAAAATATACAAGGATATAGTCTGGTCACTTTATGTGCACAACTACAAGCTCTACACCAAGGAAAGTAGATGTATATTGGAAATCAATTATAGTTAAAGAGTGTATAAATGTAGAGAACTTCCAAGAGTTGTTTGGACAATGAGATTAAAAAGATCAGAATAATATCAAGTTCAATAGTTAGAAAATTGGATGGTAATCCTATTTATAAAGAGAACAACCAACTATGAGGAACACAAATATTTTGGGTTGATGCTAATGTCAAATATGTTGTTCAAATAATTATGTGGGAAATTGCAGCTATGAAAACTAAAAATTAAATCAAACATGTAATTTGATCCCTTCTGTCCAAATACCTAGGTATCCCCTTGTTGGACAACACCCTCAGGAATAATTCGTGGGAAAACCTCCTCATTTCCTTCTAAAAAATACTCTCCTATTGGACCTACCGAGCTCTCAATCTCCCCAGTCGCCTCATTCTCCTTAAATCTGTGCTTCAAGCCTTACATGTTTATAACTTCTCAGCCCTAGCCGCCCCTAACTTTGTCCTTAATATTATCAAAACCTTGCAGAGAAACTTTCTCTGGAAAGGCCTCAAAACAGGGAAAAAATTGGCACTGGTCATTTGGGACAAGCTCTGCAGACCCAAGGTTCAAGGGGGTCTGGGAATAAGGGACCCTTCAACCATGAACAAAATCCTGAGCGCTAAGATCTGGTGGATATGGAACGGAGACAACCCATAAATAAACTTGATCAGATGGAACAGAGACAACCCCGACTCTCTAATTTGGATGACAGCCAAGCAGAATCGACAACTTGTAATCAATCACACCTTCTGGGAAATCCAAAATGGTCAAACAACCCTCTTCTGGAAGAATTTGTGGCAACAATTACCTATTTTAAAGAAAGAAGCACAGGATGACATCTTCAACACCCCGCTATGCAAGCGAGACTGAAAAAAGTGGCAGACTACTGGAAGGACAATCCAGCGAAAACCACCTGGAGATGTTGGAAATCTACAGGAGAGGCCCTGCATATAGAGGTACAGGTGGATCTTCAACCCTAGCTCAACAGAATCAATGTCTAGAAAATCCCCATTCTAACAGGCGAGGACATATTACGATGGGGGCACTCATCGAGGGGCACCTTCAACATCCAAGAGGCCTATGCCATCAAGATGTACTCTGATATTTCCCCCCAGAGGAAAGCTTGGAACAAAATCTGGTCCCTAAAGCATTGGCCAAAAATCCATCTTTTCCTTTGGTTGGTTACGCATGAAAGCATTCTCACCTGGGACAACCTTACTAAAAGGGGGTTCGTTGGACCATCCATTTTCTTGCTTTGTAGGGAGGCCGAAACAATTAATCATCTCCTTATCATCTTCCCTTACACCACTTAGGTCTAGGATCAATGTGCAATAATCATGCACACTTTGGAAGATTGGAGAGATGTGTCTTTCCAGTCACCTATTCTCAACCGTATATGGAAACTGCTCCCATGCTTCATCCTATGGAAAATATGGAAGGAAAGAAACAAAAGGATCTTCAGAAATGACTAGCTCCCCTAGCAACATTGTTGGAATCAAAGTTGTCGCAACGTTATGGAAACAATTAGGTTAGAACATAGGACCGAAACGGACCTAAATTGCCCAATTCAGGAGCAAAGCATAATGAGGTATTGGAATCTCAACCCAGTTAAAGGCCCGCCTCTTGCTCCTAGGACACAAAACATCAGGGGCAGCCCCACACAATGGTCCCCCCCTCTGGATGGTTTTATCAAATTCAACTTTGATGGAGCATCCAAGGGTAACCTTGGGGCGGTAAGATTTGGAGTGGTTTTCTGAAACCACTAGGGAAGCATTCTTCTCATCATCGTGGCCAGCTTAGGCCACACCAAAAAAAATGTTGCAGAGTTATGGGGGCTCACCATAGTCTTGCAATTGGTCATTGAGCACAACGTCACCAAGCTGATTTTGGAAGGAGACTCGCAAATCATTATCAATCTCTTTCGAAAAATCATGAACAGTGCTGACCTAGAGCGAATATCGCCATGCTGGCGAATTTCTCGTGGTCTAAGGACAACTGCAAATCTTATTCAACCTAATCAGGCCTTCATCCCCTCTGATGTAAGGAGGAAGGAAAATCAGATCGCTGACGAACTGACTAATATTGGAATGAACTGGGAAATACCGGAGCTACTCTGCCAAACCTCCATCAATCCAACTCACCCCATCCTTCAACATTGTAATGATAAAGCTAAATCCATCAAAAACTCCTCAGATGGGGTGCCAGTGCGGGACATATATCACCAAGAGAGGGTGCGAAGCGACCAACATGGCGATGGTCATGTGACAGGAGCATGGCACACCCTACTGCCACCCTCATGCATTTAAGATATGCTTGCGTAGGCCTAGGCACCATTACTCTCAGTGCTCCTGGCCTAAGCTCACTGTCATTTCGATGGCACAGAGCCATGAATTCAAATTTACTCTACTCGTGTGCCTTTGCCTCCTTCAACAATCTTGACGGCATGCCTCCTGCCAGATCCATTTGCAGAGGTTATCTTCCAAGGATGAGACCTCCTGCAACCTGCATCACTACCATATACACCTTTATTACCTGTGCTTCCTCCCGACACTTGCAATTCCCCTCAGTGTCCACGGAATGCCGAGACAAAGAGCGAAATCAAAGCATGACTTGACCTGGCAGCCAAGTCAGACGCGAGTGGTTCTCCGACCCTCGCTTGCACCATATCCTAACTCATCACCTGCTTCATCTTCCTTGCACTCTTCTCAGTCACAGTATTGACAAAGCCCCATCGACCTCCTGGTCCTTTCCTCTCCCTCCGCATGTCAGCTGGAATGACTCGTCCTCTCTAAAAATTCCTTGGGTTTTAACCCGGGGCCTTCTTTCAATTTTGCCTCCACTTCACTATCGTTTCCTGCAGTCCCACCCAATTCACCAGTGAGTGCACCAGTCCATCTAGAGAACCCAACCAGTCGGTCTCACTTGGGAGCGCAACCAATTTTCCTGGGACCAAAACCAGGGCCTCATTCCTTTTCAGATTCAGTACTAGACTCACAACTGAAGGACAACCTTGCTATCTTGCAAGGGATAATCTTTGAACTGCGACAAGGCCTGGAAAACCTTCAATTTCGATTGGAAATCCTGGATGGGAAGGCTTCAACGCTCCTGCAAATGCGCTCAACTCTGCAGGGGGATTTCCACTCGACACCAAGAGTGGGCAAAGCCATAGGGGGAGGAAACAGAGAGGACTCGGGGGATGGAGGGGCAGATGCTACAGGGGTTGGTGGTAAAGATGATACATGCATTTCCATGCACGTGCCCATATAAGAGGGAGGGACATTTGCCAAAGAGGAAGGGCTTGGAGGCAACGTCGACACAGGAATGGACATGCACGAGGCCATGGAGGATGGAGGTACATGGAACAAAGCGAAATGGGTAGAATTTGACGTCATCATGGGTGCTTCCATGCACGAGCCCATGGAGGTGGGAGGGACAATTGTCAAAGAGGAAGTTGCACCAGTTGTGGACCCAACGACCTTCGCCACCTCCTAGTTCACGTGGCCTTGCTACAAGCCATCCCCATGACTGCCACAAGTTTCTTTATGTTATTTTAGCCAAGTGTTTGATTTTTTTTTTTCCTTATGGAGCCCATTATCATATTGGGTATGTTCTTTTGTGGAGACTATAGTTTTTATGCTTAAATTTTATCATTTTCAGACTGGTAGCTTCAGACAATGAGCTATTACTCTGACCGGATGGATGAACTAGTTTCCCTTCAGGGAAGTTTAGTTATTATAGTACGTAACTCTTGATGATATTGTAACTCTAGTTTTCTTAAGGCTCTTTATACAACTCTTATTTACAAAAAAAAAAATGTAAGTATTCGAGTGGATTTGATAGCTCATTAAATCATAGTGAAGAGGGTATGATTTTGCAGGCCTATCTTGAGGGAATTTACCTACCCTATAATTGTTTTGACCTTCAACATATGTCCTAACCATTAGAAGTGGATAAAACATTAGGTGTTCAATCCTCTATCTAAAGTTAATGCAGTCACCCAAGAAGTCACCTAAGAAGAGAATTTCCTACATCCAAGGACAACCATTTAAAGTTTTGAATTATAAAACACTCCAACTTGTTCTTCCACAAAATGATACATTGGATCATAAGTTCAAGATTTTTTTTACATGTAACCAAGCACCTCAGCCTCCAGCCTATAAACAAGGGTAAGATGGTCTTCATGGATAATAGCATCAACAAATATTATAGGTTCACAAAGAGTGAAACACATCACAAGAAGGATTTGAACTTGGGTGGGGAGATTTTGACATGGACAAATGTTCATCATCAAATTAAGGGAGTTCACCCAAAGCTAAGGCCCAATCAGCCTTCTCTCTATTTGGGATAGTAAACTCCTTTTGTTTAATGGCTTGACTACCAATATTAGATTTTGTATTGAGTTATTAAATTCTATGTTTTGAATGCAATTCTAAATCTAAAATAGAACACATACCTAATATTAAAGAACTAGATAGGATTTTGGGAACAAAGAATGAATATAAAACCAACACTTGATATTTCATTAAAACAAAAATTAGTTTACACTATATTAATAATATAAATATTTGAATAATCAACAATGAAATAGGGTTAGTTTGTCTTTCAATTTATGATCATAATCTTACATTCACAAGTTAGAAACTATTGAAAAACAATAGTAATAATAAATTTAAAATGCATAAGAAAATTCTGTAGTAGAAGATTTTTTTTTGCAGTCACTCTAGCATGAAAAAGTAAAGGACCAAACCCATACAATAGAAAACACCAGAATACGTCTTCAAAAGTTAGTCAGTTTTTTTTTCAATTAACTTGAAGAAACTTTACAATGTCAAGAAAAAATCCCCTTTTATTTATCATTCTCTTTATTTATACAAAAGGGTATGGGAGGAAAAAAACTTCATCTCCCTTGACTGTTGGTATCCTCCACGTGACTAGTGGATGCTTTCTCTTATTTTCTATAATTTTCAATATAAGTTTTCCATGCCTCAAAAGTTTTCTTAATAATATTGCTTTGAGGAAAATGATGTTGTTTGAGAGGATGTTTGAAGGAAGTTATACTTTGATTCATTTTTTTTAACTTCTCTAAATTTTCTAACAAGGTATTAGTTAATGTAATAACCCTAGTTGGATCTTCAATGTATCTCTTCATGCATGCCTTGTTGATGCTGGGAAGTGAACTATTGTCTTACCTTTTCTTTTTAATTTCATCTTTAAATGTCTTCAATACATCCTCCTAAGGAAAAAAAAATTATCTCTCTATCCAAAAGAAGGGAGTGTAATTTTTTTCCAAGATTTAATGTCTTCAAGGGTATTCAATACATCCTCCTAAGATAAAACACTATCTGTTGATCCAAAAATAAGGGAGGTGATAGTTTTTTGCAAGATTTTATGTCACTTGCCACATTGTGGCATATTTTTCCAACTCATTTTGAACTCATTTTAATGTAATTTGGGCCAAATCCCTCTAATATCTAAGGTCATATTCAATATGAAGCATATCCGTCTCATTTAAAGAGGGGATTCTAGAGGAATATTGCCAATATATTGTCATCTTTTCATGGAGCCAAACAATACTTGTGTTTTCTCATAAGATATCTTTTAGGCCTGAATGTGATTTTGTAAATTTGAAATATCTTGGCTTTACCCTTTTAGATGTTAATATCTTTGATACAATTCCTTTTTTACATTATTTCATTCATTTTGACTTTCAAAGGCATAATCAATGAACTATGAAACATTGTATTGATTAGATGTGTAATAGAATACTTTGTTTTCCAACAAAATTATCTTATCTTCACACTCTTTTATTCACTTGTCCACATTTGTTGCTTTGTGTAACATTACCCAATATCCTAAGGCTAAAACACCATCACCACCGAGGTGATGTTAGTAGGTTTATGAATTGACTGATTGTTGTCACTGCATTTTTAGTTACAACTTTTTTAAATACCAAATTTGTTTTCTTCATGAGAACCTTCTGCACTAGGGTCAAAGACCAATGTTTTCATAGCTATGAAGGGCTTAACCTTGTTCAATAAAATTAAATCAATCACAAAAAAACATAATTTAAAAAATCAAGGAAGGCAGTAGAAAGGCCATTCACATCTTTGGTCAGTCTCTTGTAAGGGAATAATCGAGGAGACGAAAATAACTACAATGTTTGATGAGAAAACATGATAAAATCATGCTTGTGAAATGATTTTCTCTATATGCACATCCACTAGAGTGTGTTAAGTCATATCACGAGGCACTGTATTCCTCTCAATCGTTCAATCGTGGACTCTAAGTGCCTCTTTCAAATTACCCTCCCCAAAGTATCCACCAATCAATGTATTGTAAATAATGACATTAGGATATAAACCCCTTCCAAAACATTTAGTCAGGAATAGGTTGGCCTCTTCCAGTTACCCTTCCTTAAAAAATCTACTTACACACACACCATATGTGAATATTTTAGGCACAAGACCCTTGGAGAACATGTGTTCATATAGCTAAGAAGCTTGATCACCATTTCCCTCTTTCCATATCTCATTGACAAGAATAATGTATGTCGCAACATTATATGGAACCCCTTTTTCATTCATTTCAACATGCAACATGGAATTTTCCTGCATATTCCCTTCATCCCTTACAAGAAAAACTTTAATATTTACTGTGGATTGATATATCATTCTCTAATGACCCATGTTGAATTCCCTTCAAATTTTCACAATAGAGAAATTGTTTGATTCTAATTTTTCCATGTGATGTGTTGATTTCATACCATAAGAAGATGTGAAGGGTTCTTGTTTGTATAACAAACAAGGCCATGTATAACATAAAGTCGATGAACATGACTTCTTGCAAAAAACACACATCTACCACTAATGGAAGTCAACATATGGTAGAAATCATATTTTATTCCAAGCTCAATTAAGCCATAGACATTCCATTAGGTCACTTTCATAAAAAATAGTGCATATTATATATTTGTCTCATTATCTTTGAGGTTATGAAGTACACCAAAACAATTCTTACCCCCAAAAAGTCAATAATAATTGTTTGTTTTGTTTTTTTGTGTCATCATCACTAACCAAATAGTCTTGGTATGTCGAGACATAGAGAGTGGAGAATGAGAATGACTAATCCCACACTCACCTAAGAGGGAATGATCGCCTAATCCTGCACCCAACTAAGAGGAAATCACTGCTTAATCCCACACCCAACTAAGAGGGAATGAACACTTAATCCCACACCCAACTAAGAGGGAATGGCCATGCTTTATGATAGGTCTAGGAACATTTTGTTCTAACAAGAAAATCACAATGGGATACAAAGATCCTCTTCGGATCGAGGCCATGGAATTCAAGATCTTTGAGGTTGGGGTCTGCCAGGTTAGAACTGGGGCCATCGATGAAGCTCTAATAGGTGGAGATTACCATAATTGTTCTTTCTCTACACCTAGGTTCATGCATATTCACCTGCATTCTTTGCATAGGGGGCCTTGGGAGTACATGTATTGGTACAAGGATTCAATTGGGGCCATGAGAGAACAATTGCAAATGTGTGGTCAAGTATTTAACAACAATAGCAAGTACTGGATATGTTAACATATCAAACATGTTATCTGAGAAACCCATTTCCATCCCAAATGAGGAAAAAATCCATGAGATCCTTTGAAAGGTTAAACCTAACACAAACATAGGGATGTTACCTAGGGTTGAAGAACCTATCCATTTTTAGGCATATAACTTCCACTATGGGAGAATAAATAAGTAGAATCTTGGACTAGAATTACGTCGGGATACTAGGGAACTCTGTCTAGAAAAGAGATGTTATTTTAGACTCATTATCGATTGAGAATTATATAGTCCAACCTTCTATAACTAGGAGGGTATTCTCGTAAATCCAAGGACCATTATATAGAATGATTTCAACATTGCTTTCATATGCAAACTAGAAAAGGAATAAATCTTGATTGATGCCAAAGAAATTACTAATTTCGGTGGCATGTTCGGAACCTATGAGTATCTCCACTCCACGATGCAATCATTGTGGGATAGTGGCTAGATAGGGCCTCCTCTATTGTTGTCGGGTTTTTCCGAATAGGAACTCCTTCTCTGTCTCTATCGCTATCGGTTTTTTCTGAATAGGTCCTCCTTCTCTGTCTCTATCGTTGTCTGTTTTTTCCCAATAGGGACTCCTTATTTATCTTATTTGTCTCTATTGTTGCTGGGGGAATCCTTCTATATATCTTTCACTCACTTTTTTATGTCTCTTGGCCTCCTCTATGGAATGAGTTTGTGGGTTCTAAAATTTTGTTTCTTTGTTTTTTTGTGTTTTAATTTTTATGTATTTCTTTTCTATGTATCATTTTTTATGTTTTGTTTTTTATTATAATTAATATATATTATATAATTAATTTATATATCCCCTAACCTTTCTAGTAGATATCCCCTAATCTTAATAACCCACATAATAATGATGATGATGATGACAAAAAAAATTACAGTTTTGATTATGGTGATGACAATGACAACAACGACAATGATGACAACAATGACGATAACAATGACAATGATTGTGATGACAATGTCAATGATGACAATGAATATGATGATGATGATGAGGAGTAGGACACTGACAATGTTGATTGCTAGTGGTGACAATGGTGATGAAGATGATGATGATGACAATGATCACACCAATGATTATATGATGATGATCACGACAATGGAAATGATGATGTTGATGACAATAAGGAGTGTGTCATTTGTGAATTGGGAGTGGTTTATTTCCTTCACCCCTCTCACTATTTTAATGTCCATTAGGTTCCAAGACATCATTTCCATCTCTAATTTTCTCTCTAATGATTTGGCCATAAGAATCAAGAGCATTGGGATAGAGAACAACCTTGCCTATGACCTTGTATTCTTCATAAGAAAGATGCAAATATTCCATTTACCAAGGGGGGTGTCCATGGATACCCTATACAAGATGCTACCCCACTAACAAACCTCTGTGAAAAAATAAAAATATTTATGAACTGAAAATAAGAGAGTGTCTTACTCTATTAAATCCATTGGACATATAAAGTTTCATTACCATTCATTTCCATTTATTGGCTCAACTGGAATGAATCACCTAATATTGTCCAATATCGACCTTTGTCTCACGAAACCATCTTGGTTTTCTAAAATAATCTTGGGAAGAAATTTTCTCAATCTATGAGAGAGGATTTTAGTTAGAGTTTTATAAGAGGTATTTCATAGAGAGATAGGCCTAAATATAGAGAAATCAAGGGTTGTCCTCCTTTGGGATTAAATCTAAGAAGGAGGAGTTTATTCCTCCCCATGAGTTTTTTCTTCCAACACGATATACTTAACATCCTACACATATATAATTTGATGATGTCCCAACAAAACCTATAGAAAGATATGGTGAAAATTTCCATCCTAGGTGCTTTATCCAAACTTAAATCCCAAATTACATGAAGAATTTCCTCCTATTATAATAGCCAAGTAAGGACCTGATTATATTTTGATGCGATCAATATTAGGATGGCCTATAGGAGATACCGACTATTACTATCTTATGATAGGCTCTTCTTCTATGTACAGAGCTTTGAAGTGTCAACATGCTTCTCTGATGAAGGTATTAATACTTAGACACTTTCTCTCATGATTTCAATTTGATTTCCTAAATGTGGCTTCTTAACTACCTAGAATCACATTTCCTATGAAAAATTGCATGTTTTGATATCCCGATTTTAACCATAGGCTCCTCAATGTCAACCTCTACTACTCTTCTTCTTTACAAAAAAACTTTAAGAAATTTTCCTTTTAGTTCCTTTTCTTTGGCACAAAGTGTGAGAGTAACTTCTTATTCTTCCATGGATAATTGGATATTTTCTAATTTAAGTTGCAACTCCTCCCTTTCCTTCTAAGGGGGGACATAGCTGAGTTTTTCCCATGCCTTAAGTTTCCTTATTGGTCTTTTATTTTGGTTTCCCATATAAACAAAAGAGACTTTTGTATGAGTAAATTCCACACTTACTCTATTATATCCATAAAACTTGAGTCTTGGATCAATAGAGTATATTTTAGCACTAAGTGATTATATTCCCAATGATGAATTGCATATGAATGAACCAATTCTATTTTATATTGATCCCATAGCATGAAAATACCCTTGAAGTCCCTCTTTCACTTACTATGGAACCTACACCACCCTTCCAAAACTTCCCTACCATTTCTAGCATATTACTTCCTTCTATCTTTGTTTCCTAGAGGAGATGAATGTTTGGTTGATTTTCTCTTATCATTTCTATTAATGCTTCCTTCTTTGCCACATTACCCATTCCTTTGTATTCCAATACATAACCTTCACCATTTATTGGATTGCAATTTGGTACAATTTCCAAAGGAATTTTCCATAGTTGGTTGAGAGGACAAATCGTGTCCCTAGTTGTTATTGCCTCTCTCTTTTCATTATTAGTTTTGTGGCCATTTTTTTGTTGTGATTTTCCATTTCTCCATTCTCATTCTCTTGATGTTGAACATTGATCCTTATTCTTTGTCACCATACCACTAAATGAGGGCTACAGTCTATAAGGGGTAGGAGAGGATGAGAAACAAATAGTTAATGATGGGGGAGCAAGCTAAGAGACAGATTCCTCAAAAACTAAAGGTGAAGCCAAGGAGCAAGGGAGAGGGGATATGATCTAGGGGTGGTAGGGGAAGGATCCAAAGAGGAGTATGGAGGGAATGACATGGAGGATGTTAAGGCACCTAAGGCCTTATGTTAAGTCCCCTAAGTCCCTATGTTAAGTCTATAACACTCATTTAATATTATTTTATTAGTTATGGTTAGGTTGGCTTAGGGTAGGTTACATCATGCTCACTTTATATCATATTTATAATAAAGGAGATTCATATATATATATGAATATTGTCTTGTTCATTGGATATATTGTAATTAAGATGACGATTGGAATATTGTTCTTTGTATCAGCTTTGATAGACAACAAATGTTACCCAAGCAATAACCTGGGATGGTTTCAAAGCCTCTATCGAGGATAAATTCTATAATTCCAACTATTGGAAAGAACAACAATATTGGTATCACCCATGAAAAAAATATAAACAAAAATTAAATGTTTGTATGTAAGAGTTCAAAAACTATACTAGTTAACTCAAAGTGATAAACAATATTTCGATGTCAGGTTAATTGTGTCATTTTAGAAGGAGTTTAAGATGTTTGAAATCTACACTCTTGAAGATTCCTTTCAAAAGGATAAGTTAACACGTGATATTAATAATTGGTGGAAGCGTAACAATGTTTTTGGCACTAATTTTAGTCAAAAGAAGAAGGCCATTGTAAAATATTGCACGACCATGACAATGAATATAAAGAGCACGACCATGACAATGAGTATGTTGGGAGTTCCATGCATGAAATTAATCCGAGAATGTTCAAATGAAACAAGGATGAGATCAGATATATAGAGTGGGTGTGTGAATGATATTTGATACTGGAAACCCTCCCATATTGTCAAGGAATGCGAACAGTCTATCCATGTCAAATTTCAGTGCATACATAAACAATTTGAAAAAAATTCAACGTTGGCCCCATTCACAGGTCACTGTTGCCATTGTCTAGCCCTAGTACAATGTATTTTTGTTGTTTCCTTCAGGTGAGTTTGTTCATGTAAATTTCTAAGTTTGTTCGTGGATGCTTCAGGTGAGTTTGTTTGTGGCAATTTCTAAGTTAGTCAAAGTTTAGATATTTGAAAAAGAAGTAGAAATGGTGCCTAAAAATTGATTTGCGTGGAATTAAAGAATTTGTAGATGAAGGATTAGGTCCAATTCATGGAGATTATTTCATGGAAATGTTTGAAGGAACCTAACTCCTTGGGGATATTTCCACTCAGATTGTTGAAGGAGAGTGCCAGGAAAACCAAATATTTACAACTACTTATCTGACTTGGGATATTTCCTTCTAGTTGATTATTGTACAAGAAGGGCTCCCTCAAATGAAAGAGACACCCTAATTGATTTGGGATGTGAGCATGAAGCACATTTATTGAAATATTAACTGAATGGAGAAACAAAAAATTTATTAGGGAAGGAGAAATTGGGCCACCAAGATCCACGGGACAAAGATTGAGGACAATCACTTTGTTACGAAATGGATGTTGATGGTTGCAAATATTGGTATTCCAATTGAAAAAGGGTATTGTGGGACTCTAGTCAATGATGGGGCCATGAGGATTGCTAGTGATTTCATTCTTAAATTTCAATGACAATTGTTGATAATCATGAAGTGAGTGAGCGTGGGAGGTGGAGAAGGAAAAAATGAAAAGGAGAAAGAACACGGGGAAAGAATGATGGGGAAGAGGAGAAAGAACACGGGGAAAGAATGATGGGGAAGAGGAGAAAGAACACGGGGAAACAATCTAAATTGATAGATAATATAAATTAGGTTTTTTGATAAAGGGAAATAAATGAACTTCTAAAGTGCTCATGTTGAAGAGTATTCCAAGCATGACTGAGATGGAGGAATAAGATGAAGAGGAAGATAAATCCAATTTAACATGCACATAAGAAAATTAAAAAAAGTTCATTACACTATAGCAAAAAAACCATAGATCCAACTCACTTAAATAAGATAAAAACCCTTCTAACCAATTTAATATTGATTTGATCCAAAACAACTACACGAAAAGAAACATTCCATTACAAGAAGAAAAAATTACATCAATAGATTCATTCTTTTTAATGATGAAACATATTCAAATCAAGTATGAAGGAAGGAATTGCATAGGATTAGGGTTCCTCCTAGGGTTTTACATCAATGATAGGTGAAATTACCAAAATCCTAACAATTTTGCACCTTGGGTGTTCCACCTATGATATACTATGATTTTTTCAAAGACAGAGTGGGAATGTTCAAGTTTGAACTTATAAAAGGGAATGCATTACACAAGAATGATCCTTATTTAGGCATGGTTTCACTAGTTTCAAGGGAAAATATACATGAGTGTATTACATGAAGTTTTGTCTCAAGCCTACCATTATATTTTTCAAATAATCTTTAGTTCTCCAACTCCTTCCCTATTTTACAATCCTTAATCCATCTCCACTGATTTGAACCATTCGTCGTTGTTTATGGAAAGTTAAGGAGAATATGTTATAGGAATGATGAACATGTTCATTGAAATGACCTCGTCGCAGTATGATGATAATGATGATGACAAATACTATGATCATGGATAACTTCATCTCCTTCACAATTAGGTTCTAATTGTGTTGTTTGATTGTCAAATTCTTTGTGTGAGTCGTATTTGAGTCTCAAAACCCTCCCATATCGTCAACACATGAATATACTATAACCATGTCAAATTTCAGCACAAACAAGCACAAACTGAATTGGCCCCATTCACAAGTCACTCTGCGTGGGGTCCAATAAAATAATAATTTCTAGTAATTGGTAATTAATGGACAACCTTGATAATTGGTAGAGGAACCAAAGTTAAAATTGGATATGATGGTACAAACTTGAATGAGTTTCTCTTGGTTTCAAGAATAATATATTATCTACTGAACAAGGCCAACCACATGAAGGTGGAAGCTCATATGGCCCCTCCCCCTCCTCACATCACTCTCAATTCCCCAATACCCAATTTATCTAGTATAAAATATTTGAAAGCAACATAGTAAAAATCAAACATAGAAACTAATTATAAGAAAAATGAAAAAATTTAAGGTAAATGAAAGAGAACAAACCAATTGAACACATATAAGTACATACCTCCCGCATTTCAAAATTTTGATATCATTAATATTCTTCTAGTTCATCCAACTCAACATTTGTATCATCCACTTCAATATTGATGTTGTAAGGATTGGCCATATTAGCATCATCATCAATGTCATCATTTCCAATCATATCATCATTTATATCATCATCAGGAACATTGTCTCCTACATTTGGTTCCATTTCTTCAAGTTCTTTATCTAAAACATCGTCGATATCATGTTTGTAACATATCCAACCCTCCACAGGTGCAACACGCTACCTCCAAAACTCACTTCTGAACCAATTTCAATTTTTGATAATAATTAATCTGAAATCAAGCAGGAAAGACTCACATGCATTAATCAAGATCCATGCTACAGAATAAAGGAAATAAATAGTGTTCCATGCACAACAAATAACCAACAATCATGCACAATGAAGTACATCTCAAAGATAATTAAATACACAACGGAAAATATATTATACATAAAACACAGAGAGCACTTATCTCTCAAGTAAGCATTCACCAACTGGTTGCAGAACAAGGATGTTCCTCCCAACCATCGACACTTTTGTTCATTTACTCTCAACAGTAGGTCACCCCCGAGCTAGGGCTATGAATCCACAAGGACAGGTCCTAGGCCAAATCTAAAACACACAACAATTGGATAACTAGCTCTCAAGTTTCCCAACCACACAACAAATATGAATTTCCAGCTCTCTTTCCCCTGAGCCTGCACAACCCAAATAAACTAACACCTTTCTCTACCATGCAGCCCCTCAGGTTGTCCCATTTCTCTCCAAATCTCCAATGCTACTGGTCAAACAATATCCATACACGAAACTCCAAGGATTCTCAGCTATGTGTTGGATTACTGAGAGGGGGGGTGAATCAGTAATAGAGCAATGTAATCCTTTTTAACCATATAATCCAAGTCTTATATCAATGAAACATTATCATCCAATAACTACAGAGTAAATAAGAAATCAACAAATAAACAAACATACACATACACAGTACACCAATGTTTTACGTGGAAACCCAAATCGGGAGAAAACCACCGAATTCTTTTTCTTATATGTCTTGAAGAATTACATCCATTGGAAGCACCAACTTCCTTTGTTTTCTAGATGCAACTGGAAGGAGGATCCAAACCCCTAGTTTCTCAGTCTACAACCTGAGGGAAGATCCAACTCCCCAATTCTCTGGCTACAACTAGAAGGAGGCTACAACCACCTGTCCTTGCCTCGTCCTTCCACCCTGAAGTAGAAGTAGAATGATGGAACCACTGTCAACCTGTCACTATGATATATACCATTTTCAACTTGTACCAATAAATTTGAACCATGCATCAACCATGCATCAACCTATACCTCAACCTGTAATCAACCTATACCATAAACAAGTGCATAACCATGCACCAACCTGTACCAAATAACCTGTAATCAAACTTTACCATAAACAAGTGCATCCAACCATGTACCTAGTATGTACAAATAATGTGTCAACTACTCATCAACTATGACTCATCAATATGTACCAACATCATCAACTATACACCTCATGTATGTGCCAACTCATCAACTACTTGTCTCAACCATGTACTCAACATGTACCTCAACCAAAATTCCTCATCAATTTCATCATCCAAATATTATTTGTAGATCTGTAATAGACCTGGTGTATATGATCACATTCTTGCAAACCTTCCTTAACTTCAACAACAAGAGACTAACATTTTCATCAAACTTTTATTTAGTCTCACATGCCTAGTTTTGGATTAGTCAACAAGCCTAACTTGAGGTAATCATGACTTTGTACCTGTAATGTATAAATATCTGAGATGGATATACAATTTTATTCAGTGTTTTTTATGCAATTCCTCTTGGTGTCACTACTTGGAACCTCTCATAAAAGGAGTTATAGCAAAAATGACATACCTTGTTGAATTATGTCTTATTCTAGAGAGAGACCTTATAGAGCATGCCCCGTACAGAATTTTTGTTGAATTGATCTGAAATTGTTACATAGAATAATACATATTGTACCCTAACCAACACATTTGGATTCACTGAATTTGGATATTTTATTAAGAAGTTATGACATTTTTACCCGAAACACCTATTTTTGACTAGTTTCAGAACTACCCACAAACCCTATTTTCCACAGAGTGTAATTCCAAAAATACAATGACCCACAAGCTGAAGTTTTTACCAAAGATACTTGGATATGTTTTCTCAATGGAATAGCAATTTCATGGTCTGAATCATTATAGAAAACAAATTATAGCGAAAATGGTGAGATGACCTGTAAATAACATACCTTAGAAATCACCATCAAAAGAATTTATCCTTCCTTGCATTTCAGCATTCTTTTCTTCATCTTCCCTCAGAATTTCGGCTTAGATATCCTTGGTTATCTCAGACACCTATAGATATTCAATATTCTCAAGTGTGATTAAAATGAGAGAGCCTTGCCTCTTATTTATACTCTCCAAGTAGCTTCCTTAAAAACATTTTCTAGGTCACTTGGCTCCACTTTCCTTATTTTAGGGTTAACCCACTTCTAATTTATCCATTAAATTTATTATTGAAATAATTTATTTTGTATTCACTTTGAATTATAATCAGGGATGATTTTAAGGATGGAAATTTATTTTAAAATGTAGAAACCTTGGCGAATCTTACTAATCCTTCATATTCCAACTATAAATTTTTGGCGATATTTTTGTAAAAATATTCAAATTTCTAAGGATTTTATATAGTTTATATAATTTTTTGGCAATTTTTAAGGTAAAATAATTTTATCCTATAGAATTTGGGCAAATCATTTTTAGAATAACAAACATTATTTTGGGAAAAACCATGGAAAATTAGCCCATGAGCGAAATTTAGCCCCTAAAATCATCCCTGATTATAATACACTCATTACTTCACTTTATTATTTACCTTTTAAAATCTCTTAAACCACTTTTACTACTTTGACCTTTTGGGGCTTTTAGATGACATATGAGGGTCCTCCAACTTCATAAGGCCATAACTCTCAAACCGTGAGGAGTTATGTGACGTTCCACATACCACCAGAAATGGAACGACATGTACTATCCATATAGAATAGTATTATCTGAAAATATATCATAACTCATACCGGTATCCATGAAACAAACTTGGGTCCATTACCCAAACCTGGGGTCTCCAACTTCTCATGGCCATAACTCTCTAACCGTGAGGAGTTATGCGACGTTCCACATACCACCATAAATGGAATGACAAGAACTATCCATCTAGGATATTTTACCTAAAAAAATCATTGTCCTTCATCTGATTATTCCACAATTAGTCATGGGTTCTCTTACTCCGCAAAGTGTCTTCCTATGAGGGTTTTCACCATAAGGGGACCACTTTGGAGTTCATCCATATTTACTTATTATCAACCATGACAAGACAATAATGATTCATCTTTACATCAAACAATCTTGGTTCCATTACCCAAACCTTTTTGCTCTAGGGATTTCTTAAAGGGTTGACATCAATGACAATCAACATTAATCAAGAATATCCCCCTTTAGCATTGATGGAAACACTTTGATGAAATAATGAAATCATATCACTCATGCTCCCCCTGGAACCATGCCTCTGTCGTTTGTATCTGATAAATTTTCCTCTGTCCTCTGTATCTGATAAATCTGCTCTCCCTGGAACCATGCCTCTGTCCTCTGCCTCTGATAAATCTCTCCCCCTCTATCATCAATGGCAAAGGTATCTTTCCATCCAGGGATGCTCCCCCTGACTAAACTTTCCTCTTATGGTGCTTCCTCGTGTACATCTAATACATATAAGATCAGCATTCAAAAAACATTCATTTTGGAGTAGAAATAAATCCAAGTCTTTGGCGAAGATATTCAAAGGCTTCTCGTGGAAGTGGTTTTGTAAAGATGTCTGCCA
>SNQJ01S0004136.1:105304-135438 GCA_010110895.2 Picea sitchensis
CCAATACCACCCACTCTCCCGCTGACACTTTTCCTCCACTCACACTTCTGCACACATTTCCCTTTTCCACTTTATATTTCTCTCCGTCTCACCTCCCGAAATATGTATTCCACTCACAATCCATGTCACTTCCACTAATTTCATTGTTTACCCCCTGACCAATCACACCCCTCTTCCAACTGCATCCTTTCGCATGGTCGTCGTTCACTCACTGTACCATACGAATTTGTGCTGAGTACCTCGCCAACTCACCATCATCGGTGTCCACGTTTGCTTACCAATTTTCCCTACAAGTGTCCAACAAAGATACAGGTGACAAAAGATCAGAGTGAGGCCATCACGTTTTCAGGTTCCGAGTTGAATCAATGCCCATCTTGATCCCGATGAAATAAGCTAATGAAAATGAGGGTGGTGGTTGAATCCTCGTCCCACCTCATAAATGGAAAGCTTGAAAGGACTGGTCATGGAAGCAGACTATCAGCCCAGACTAATCTGAGCTCGCATCTAACAGAGAACTACATGCACAGTCTGACAGAGAAGACACAAACAGACTGATCTGAGCTCGCAGCTGACTGAAGACTGCATGCACAGTCTGCAGAGAAGACACAGATAGAAATCCTTGAATGCATTGACTCGATCGCACCTTTGGTGATTGTAGGCAGTTTTGAGTATAAAGAAGCATTTTTTATTTTTGTTAAGGGGTCAACTGGTTGAGCAGAGCTCCCTATTTTTGTAATGTTTTCATGCCAGAACTATTCTCTGGTTATGTATCACATTTGAGACTATTAGATTAATATAATTCAACCTCTCTCCATCTCTCTATAAAAGTTGTGTTAAAACACTTGGGCATGGAGGATCCAACCGAGGGTTGTTATGTTGTTGTAATGTAGGTTTTATTACAATGGTATCATGACCATTTTTAATCATTTCCATGTGTTATATTTTCCTCTTACACTAAATGGCTCGGGCATGGAGGATCCAGTTGAGTGTTTGTAGCTGCATTGTGATGTAGGTTTGATCATTGTGTTGTTGTGACTATGTTGTTTGGACATATTTCAGTGTATGAAACTTGGGCTTAAGAGCGATCTTCAGTCTGAGTTTTTCTTCTTTGAGTTGCTTGAAGGCATGATGCCCATAGCAGTCTTGTTCACCTTCCTCACTAAGTCTTCCCTCTACTCACACTTAAACTCAATTCACTGACTGAAGTTAATGTGGCCCTCACTTCCCTATGCATTTCTTGTCCAGTTCTGTGTTGAACATAATTCATATATTGAGTTTTGTCCATTGACCTCCACTCATAGAAAACAAACATCCACCAAAATTCTGATGGGTATTGGGCTTATCCTCCTACAATTTGAGGGTGACTCTCAGTGCTAACATTCTTGGCACCGTTGTTGGGGAATGAATTGAAGACATTTCCCTGGGATAGAACGACAAAGAAATTTTGATTCTGTAGGTGCATCGAATATCAGTACCATTGAAGATTGCAGTGTTCACCTGGCGACTCCACAATCAAAGACTCCATTAGGGAGGATCCTATTGATAGAAAGATGACCATACTGAAGGGGATGACGATGTATCATTTTATGAGATTTATTCATGGAATCATTTTCTTCTTTATCAGCTCATTTCTCTCTTTCCCTTCACATATAAAGAGGATTATCCTCTGCTTTGTCTATTCAGATGATAATAGGCCTTCCTTTATTTATCCATCCTTGGAAGAAGAAGACATGCACTCTTCTTGTGTTGTAGATGTTGATATTGTGTCTTCACCTCATCCTATTCATAAAAGTGATATTTGTATTGGATTTCCTCTAAAAATTGATCACCCTTGTAGCCTTCAGGGGGTTGAAAACAATTCAAAGCCTTCTCAAATCTCACTACCTTCTGTTAATTTTGTTGAACCTTCCCATCTTCCAATTGAATCCCATATTCAGCCCACAAGTTTTCAAGATAATATTAGAGACAAGATGTTTAAACCTTTAAGGTTGCCACATCACCTTCATCCCTATCCTCTTTATTCCTTTGAGTGTCTTCCTCGATTTTCTGGAGAGGATCATGTTACAACTGAGAGGCATTTGGAGGATTTTGAGAACTTTGTCGATAAGTTTGAGATTGTTCATGATGATGTTACCATTAGGTTGTTCTCACAATATTTGTTTGGAGATGTTGTTATGTGGTTTTAATGTCTAGGATTTGGTTCTATTGGTTCTTGGATCGAACAATGCCATGCATTTTTAATGTGTTGGGGTGAGAACAAGTCCCTTGATCAGTACTGGTTTGAGTTTAATTCCTTGAGGAGAGGGGAAGAGGAAGCCTTGGCTGTCTTCAATAGGAGTTTTTACAGTGTTTATCATAGTATGCTTGTGGAGATCAAATCCATAGAGATTGTTTCCATGGTGTACTATGTCATGGATTAGCATCCAGATATTTTCCTTCTCCTGAGAGAGGAAATATTCATCGCTAAGGCACATGTTTGAAGATGCTAAAGAAGTCAAAGAGAACATCGGGGATAGAAAATGGGTTTGTAGGAAAGAATATATTAAAAAAATGCATGTTCATAAGCAAGAAGACTCTCAGTATGTTTCAGATTCTGAACAAGAAGATTGTTAGTATGTTTCAGATTTTGAGCAAGGAGAGTGTCAGTATGTTTCAGATTCTGAGCAAGGAGACTGTCAGTATGTTTCAGATTCTGAGCAATAATATAGTGAGTATGAATCAGATCTATAACAACAACAAGGAAGTGGGTGTGATTCACATTTGAAATCAGATTCTTCAATATTTGCAGATTTTTCTATGTGCAGGAATGCATATCAATCTTATGATCAATTTTCAGACCCTTTTGAGCATGGAGTAGTGGTTGATTGCATAGATAACTATATGTTCTTGACTTATCATAGTTATGATTCTTTAAATCCTTCTGTACAATTATCTTATGATCATTCTTATGAAGGAGAGACTACAACTGTTGATGATAAAGAGTTGGTTTCGAAGGAACAAGGAGGTCATTTATTTGCAAGCAGAGAGGCATTTACAGAGGAGTAGCCTGGTATTATAAAGAAGCTAGAATTATGTCACATAATTCATGATCCTATGGACATATACATGGAGTCATATGTTTCAGATTTTTTTTAAATTTCAAATCGCATTATTTCACCAATACTCATGCGTGAGTATGGTTTTATGAAGGATTTCCAATACCACACTATAGAGCCTTTTCCTTTATTCATTAGGGAAAAGCATTGGGTGGAAATCATCCATCCTAGACCCACAGAAGACACTGAGAAACATGTTAAGGAGGAGCTAAGTGGGAATTTTATCTCCTGTCCAGAGCCTGTAAACGAGCATATATCACCTGGTATTAGCCAACTTGCATCAACTCTCCACCCACCTGTACACTCTGAGAACATCAAATGATGGGTGAGTAACGATGAAGGACAGGAGGTAATTTCTTACCAGTTGAGATTTCCTAATTATACTTTTTGTGACCATGTGGGGTTATATATGAAGCTGTGTTTTCCAAAAGTATTGGAGCCTGCAGAATTATTCATCTTATCATCATTTGGGGGTATGGTCAGTGTTCTAAGAAATGTTCTCATTTTGCTGTCATACTTCCATATCCTTTTGTGGATCGTTTGCAATAAAGAGAAGAATTATATTATCAGACAATCTAGGTGGCTATGGTGGAAATTTTCTTTCACCTAGCACTTTGTAAAAATTCAGTTAGCCTAGGATTGTATATAAATAAACTCCTTTCGGAGCATGTGTGTTTGTTTTAAGTTTTAGTAGAACAGTGTCCATGTCAGCCTATGTTCCTCAATAGGATGTTTTTGAGCTTGACTCCATAGCCCAATGCATAAGATGACTGAAACTACTAAAGTTCTTAGAGCCTCACAAGGAGGTCTCTATCCCCCATGGAGCCTATGTTAGCACAAGAGTTTGATAGAATGAGGTTTTACTTAGGAAGTAACCCCTTGGTGAAAAATGGAGGAAAGGGGTCTTAGCATGACCCACTTTTGGTTTTTATCCTAAGTTCATTAGTGCTTGACAGTTTTGGCACGTTACGACTAAAGGGTGTGTAGATCTCAATGGTTGAGTGAGGCGTGCTCAGATATATGGTCGGCATCGGATATCGTACCCCCCGACCTTTCTGCCTTTAACGGTGGGGGGGTCTGATTTGGTGGCTTAAGGGTGTGCAAATCTTAGCGTTTGAGTGAGGCGCACTCAGATCTACGATCAACATATGAACTCGGACCCCCCCAACCTTTCTGCCTTTAATAGGGGGGGTCCGAGTCGGTGGTTTTTTGGTGTGGCCCCCCCCATGACGTGTCGTCTCCACAAAAACTTGGACCCCCCCCTCTCCTTTCTCTTTACCACTTNTCCAAGCTAATCACCAGACCGCATCCCAATACCGTCTGCACTCCCACTGACACTTGTCCTCCACTCACACTTATGCATTCCTTTCCCTTTTCTACTTTATATTTCTCTCCCTCTCACCTTTTGACATTTGTCTTCCACTCTCACTCATTGTACCATACGAATTTGCGCTGAGAACCTCGACAACTCACCATCATCGGCATCCACATTCACCTGCCAATTTTCCCTACAAGCGTCCAACAAAGATATAGGTGAAAAAAGATCAGAGTGAGGCCATGACGTTTTCAAGTGCCAAGTTGACTCAATTCCCATCTTGATCCTGATGAAAGAAGTTAATGAAAATGAGGGTGGTGGTTGAAACCTCATCCCACCTGATAAATGGAAATCTTGAAAGGACTGGCCATGGAAGTAGATTGTCAATCTAGACTGATCTGAGATCGTGTCTGACAGAGAACTGCATGCACAGTCTGCATGCACGGTCTGACAGAGAAGACACAGACAGACTGATCTGAGTTCGCGTCTCACCAAAGACTACATGCACAGTCTGTAGAGAAGACACAGATGAAAATCCTTGAATGCATTGACTCGATCACACCTCTGGTGGTTGTAAGCAGTTCTGATTATAAAGAAGCATTTTTTAATTTTTTGTTAAGGGGTCAACTGGTTGAGCAGAGATCCCTATTTTTGTAATTTTTTCATGCCAGAACTATTCTCTGGCTATGTATAAGCTTTGAGACTATCATATTAATAGAATTCATCCTCTTTCCATCTCTTTGTAAAAGCTTTGTTAAAACACTCGGGCATGGAGGATCCAGCCGAGGGTTGTTATGTTGTTGTAATATAGGTTTGATTACAGCGATATCGTGGCCAGTTTTAATCGGTTCCCTGTGTTATATTTTTCTCTTACACTAAATGGCTCGACATGGAGGATCCAGTCGAGTGGTTGTAGTTGCATCATGATGTAGGTTTGATCATTGTGTTGCTGTGACTATGTTTTTTGGACATATTTCAGTGTCTGAAACTTGGGCTTAAGAGCGATCTTGAGTCTGAGTTCTTCTTCTCCAAGATGTTTGAAGGCTTTATGCCCATAGCAGTCTTGTTCACCTTCCTCACTAAGTATTCCCCCTGCTCACACTTAAACTTAATTCACTAACTAAAGTTAATGTGGCCCTCACTTCCCTGTGCATTTCTTGTCCAGTTCTGTGTTGAACATCATTCATATATTGAGTTTTTTCCATTGACCTCCACTCATAGAAAACCAACATCCACCAAAATTATGATGGGTATTGGGCTTATCCTCCTGCAGTCTGAGGGTGACTCTCAGTGCTAACACTTCATAGAAATCTTGAAATCTTTTGTATCCTCCATTTATTGATCCACTTGGCCAACCACTCTTTTATGCACCATCCACGAGATACATTGATTCTTATTCTTCTTATCGCTTGCCACTCAGTTCAACCATTACATCATCCTTTGGCATGAACCCACCAATTTTTGGTTTTCCTGAAGGACTTCAGAATTCATCTTTTTCCACAACTCCTGTAGTTGATGTTGTTGGTGCTTATTATTTACTAGAAACATCACTGACCCAGGTGACCCTGACTCAACCACTTACACAACCATCCCCTCTTGCACTCAAGTCAGGCAATATTCCTTCTTCATTTTTTCCACACATGCACATGCCAAGTTCTTTACTTGGTCGTCCCATAGGCCAAATGACCAACAGTCAAGTCATTCACACAACCATGGTTACACAAGATACTCAACCTCCACCTCACACATCATATATTAGTACTCCCTACATTGGAGGTCAATCTTCAATGGGGGGCCAACCTTCAGCCGGGGGCAACCTTCAGCTGCAGGGAAATTTTTTATTGGGGGGAAACCTACATGGTTTTAACATAAACTGGCATGGGGGAAAACCATTCCTACAAGTCCTTATATCCCTACTACCATTGTTCTATATCATGTGAATCCATATCCAGGAGCTTCAAATCCTTTGTGGACTCAACCCAATCTGGCGGGCATTCCTCCGCTAGGAACTATGCCCTATAAATTTTTAAACTCCTCGATTCAAATGCAATAGTCCCTTCCACCACCTTACATAAGGGGACCAACAGGTCAATCGCAGTATGTAGGAGGTCCACCTATTCAACCATCTTACATAGGTGGACAACTTGGACAACCACCTTATATGGGAGGACCATCTAGTTTTGTCACTTCGCCACAACCTGGATATGGTCCTACTAGTGTTCCTACGCAATATAGTAATCAACAGTATAAAAAACCTAACTGAAAACTACCATTCTTGCCTAGATTATATATTCCAGATCTGTTGCATTTAACAAATGATCCCATCCTTCATGCCCCATTTTGGCTCACCATCCCTACCAAATTACCATCCGACATTTCGAAATTTGACGGAAAACCTGGGGAAGACCCTAACAATCATGTTATGAATTTCCATTTATGATGTTCTTACAACTCTTTGATCGATGATTCCATTCATCTTAGACTTTTTCAAAGAACACTTACATGTGCGGCAACAAAATGGTTCATTGAACTATCACGTAACTCTTTTGTTGACTTTAACTCTCTTGCCATGGATTTCCTGATACATTTTCAATTCTCTATATGGTACAAGACCGGTACAGAACTTTTGACCTCTCTCTAACACTCCTCTTCCACCCACATCTCTGATCATATTCATAAGTGGAGGCAATGAATATGGTTTATTAAAGCTCCAATTCCGGACCAACTCCTCTCAAATTGGCTTACAAAGTCTCTCTTGCCTCCCATAGTCCGTGATGTTTCTATGGGGAACATAGTTACTGAGGAGAAGGCTATAAAATGTGCACAATATTTGGATTTGGTTTACTCCTAGTTCGACACACTTTACGATCTGATCCCTACTGCTCCTCATCTTTCGAACGATTCGTGAAGACCTGATCCAGAATCTAATTTTGTTCCAAACACCACAACTAATTTTTCTTCGTCTCAAACCTCCAAGGTGAATACAGTCTAATCCTCTTCATCTCAACAACTAGGAGGTAATAGGAAAAAGGGAAAATCCAAGAAATCTTCTAACGAGAAGGATAATTCTAAGTCTATTGATACTCAACCGACAAGGAAACCTAAATTTCTTTTTATGATTTGTGAGGAATACCACTACTCGAAATATTGTCCTCATCATGAGAATGTTGCTAAATATATGAAGGGTACCTCCCAATCGGTTCAGTAACAACACTCGGTTTCACAAAACCATGTCCCTCCGCGAGGAGGCGATCCGGGTCATTCCCACCATAGGGATGCTTCCACAAGCACCTCTAAGGTTTACATGTTTAAGATAGTTAATGTCACAACTCGTGTGAATACCTATGACACTCCTCCAGGTGATAATCCTAACGAGAAGGATATCAACCAACCTTTTAAATCTACTCCTCCTCCATCTTCCAATCCTCTTCAGATTGAGAAGCCAATTTATGACACAGTTTTTCTCCCACCCAAGAGCGTAATTCAAAAAGCGGTATTTAATCCAAATTCCCACGCTGCCCAAAACTACAACATCGTTGAAGATTTGGTGCAAGTGCCTTGCGCTATGTCAACCCTCAAAGTTCTACAACACTGTCCAAATCAATGTAGAACCCTGTTGTCATCCATTGGAGCACTGGATCCTGAGGAGTCGAACCTGATTACATTTAATCTAGATTATATTAAGGAGAGAGTCTCCCATCACTTAGCATTCCAAATTCAAGTTTTTATTAGTGAACACACCATCCATTGTACTATTTTGGATGAGGGAGCCTCCACTTGTGTCATGTATTTTCCTTGTTGGAGAACCCTTGGTTCTCCTGCCCTTATTTCGTCCCCAACCACCCAAAAAGTGTTTGATGGACATGGTTTCCAACCTCATAGACTCTTGAAATCTTTCTATGTGACTTTGAAGGGTAAGATTGTTCCGGTTGATATCGAAGTAGTCGATGCACCCTTGGATTATAATTTGTTACTTGGTAGTAGTTGGTTTTATGCAATGATTTTTGTCGCATCTTCGGTGTCTCGTGTCTTACGATTTACCCATCAAGGAAATATTATCACTATTGAGCAACTTGAGTATACAACTCCAGATCTCAACAATGTCACAACAAATAATGTCCCTTTTCTAGGACAAAATAATTTTGACAGTGTAGGTGTAGGTATTCTCAAGGACTCTTCTCTCATTGTGGTTTTTCCTTTTCCTTCTCCTCTCACCATGGAAGTTTCCACCTTAAACATGATTTCGACTCAGGTACGACAATCCTATGATTCCTCTCTTCCATTGGTAGTACCTAGTCTCGACGAGCATAGTTCATTGTTTCTATCAAGCTCGTTAAAAAATAAAACAGATCCCCCTCCGTTACAATCGATTCTCACTCTAGATCAAGTACTTGAACCTTCTTTTCCTCTGCCTAGTGAAAATGTTTCCCTTAGTAGCCAAAAACCTAAACGAGGAAAGAAGAAGAATCATTGGAGGAAACGATGCTTGGGGGGCAGATCTCCAGCCTCTGGACATCATGCTAAAGAAAACATGCCCACTTTTGCCATAGAAGTTGGGGGCAAACTACCTCCAGAGAGACACACTACTAGGAGTGATCCTCATTTGAAGGTCATTCCCATCGTAACATAGTAGTCTTTTTTTCGAACGATCTTAGTATTTGTTCTTTCTTGTGCTCGTAAATACATGAGAATAAGTTACTGATCTTAGTCTTTTTTCTTTCTCGTGCTCGTAAATATATGAGAATAAGTTATCGAGCTTAGTCTTTGTTATTTCTCGCTATTGTAAATACATGAGGATGTAATCGAGTATACTTTTATCACTTTTTCCGACTCATAGAGGTTATATGAAAAATGAACCCCCTGAAGTCTCCTTTAAGCTCTTTTTAGACTCTCTAAACATGAAAAGATTGTCGAGTGATATTGCTTTCTTTCACACTCGTTAAAAGGTTTGAAAGGGCATCTTTCGAGTGGTACTTTATCTCCTTTTCGGCCTCGTGAGACTAAAATTATGAAAAAGGACAACCGTTGAGTCACCTTTAAGTTCTTTTCAGACTCTCTAAACATGAAAAAACACCGAGAGTCACCATTAAGTTCTTTTCAGACTCTCTAAACATGAAAAACCACCGAGTTTTCCTTCTTTGGACTCACTAAACTACACATTGAAGGGCCCATATGGGAATGAACCCTTACTTTTTCTATTTCGTTAAACAAAGGAAGAGGAACTTAACGAAGGTGAGTTATATCGAGCATGTGTTACCCTCCTCAAGCTCATTAAATTAAAAATAAGTACTCATCTATTTGGGTGGGGGAAAAATTGAAGGAAGTGGGTCAATTTTTTGAGAATCCTTTATGGCATCTTTTGTCGCCCTTGAACATGGCACATGTTTTCATCTCATCTTATAGTTGGGTAATCCATTTGTCTCTGAGTCATACCAATTCCATGTATCGCCATACTTTTTCGTCCAATCGAAGAGTGCTCTTATTTTTGTCACATTATATTTTGGTACTCATTGAGTCAATGTTGCCAAGTCAGTTTTCGTGCCTCATCATGTTCAAGGGAAGTTTCACTTCAAACCATCCATCTACAGTATTACCAGTTTCCATTTCCTGTGTCGATCCATACTCATTTGATTCACCATCTTACATCACTTTCTTATGTTATTTTCGTGTCGTTGATGGGGGATACATCAAGGCCCTCCTTCGACGAGTCTTTTCCTGTCAACTTCAACACATCATCCAGGAATTAGACTTAGAAACCAGCTAGTACCTTCGAACCTGCATGCCTCAATGATAGGCCTCCTCTCTTCCGACAGTGGATTTACATTATTGACCTCTGATCGGATGATTCCACTAATTTTCGACCTCATCTAATTTATTCACATTCGTTGGAATGTACTAGGGTACCTTGGGATTCATTGACATCATTGGTGATTTCCCTTTCACTTGTTAACGATTTACCTCAATGACTGGTAATCAAGTGGTTTCTACCATGTTTGACATGAAAACATCTATTCACATGGCTAGATTCATACAACATCAGGATTGGGACGAAGACCCTGGGTTGAGCTTTCACTCTGTTAAACTTCTTTTCCCAAGCTGCGAAGGAGATCATTTGAGCATGTTGATGTATAGGCTGTCACATAGATCCACATTGTATTGGTCCACGGATATGTTTTATCATCTCGTAGCTCCACTATGTATTTCTCGTGGCTACAATCAATTCATTTCATGGAGGTATGGATCCACATTGTATCTTTAGTGGCCATATCCTTAATCAATATTTTTCATGGATCCACAGTGTATTGATCGACGACCATGCTTTGAGTCATCTTGTATTCTAAGCATAGGTATGCCTACCTCAGAAATGGAACATTTTTTAATATTATTTGATGGTTGTTTGCATATTCTTCCAGGTTCTCCAACTACACACCCTTTCATTAAATATTTGTAAAGTGTTTCAGACATCATTCTCTCTTCTGACCTCACACTTTAGGGAACATTCTGTTACACATGAAATTTCCGCACCTAGGTACCTCACGCTAAGTGTCATAAGTGTCATATAAGTGTCTCATACACCTTGACACCATGTAATAACCTATGTCACAATCCCTAGTCAATGTGGAGGAGGGATATATTACATGAAGTCCAAAATACGAGGTGCACATGAATTATTATTAATATTCATGAAAAAGAAATTGATTAAGTGTGAGAATCCACCTCTTTTAGGGAAGGTGGAGGATCTCATGGATGGTTGAAATATTTCGTCCTTAAAATCCTTGAGAGATGTTTCCTCCCCAAAATCCTTAAAGATATATTTTCTCCCTAAATATCTTTCAGATCCATTTTTAGTGGATCTGATGAGTGATCCTCTCCATGGTGGTTAAGCCTCCAAATCCTATATAATGAGGGATTTCTATGGAGGAGAAAAAGAGAGGAGTTTAGAGATACCAAACTTATGATCTCATAAGGTGAGTGGAGATTTTAGTTATCAAACCTATGGTCTTGGGAAAGGATTTAGGATATCAAACCTATGATTTTGGGAGCTTTGTACAAGGGCTGGACAAGGAGTACTTGGAGAGGCTTCTGTGACTTCATCTACGGTTTGTAAGTATATTTTTGAGTTCTCATTAATATATGCTTGGCTTATTCCCTTATAATATTTGTATCTTTACATATGTTGTCTATTATATATGGATTTCATTAGACTAATCTTGTAGAGTAGAGTAGGATTTCTTTGTCTTCTTGTTGTCCATTGCATTGCAGGTGTCGAACAATTCCAAAGAGCTTGGGGATCAATCTCAAATTGGAGGACAAACACCAGAATAAGGTCCATCACACTTTCTTCCTTCTCCTTCTCTTTTTGATTAGGTAATTATATTAAAAGGGATATTAGTATCAAATGTTAGCATCTTTCTGTCTTGGTACAGGGGTCTAGAATCCTAGAGGAGATTCACCTGTCCGCAGAGGGATTTTCCTACAATAGATGGTAATCCATAAAATTTGTTATGCTTTTGCACCTGAACAATCGCCACAAACGTGGAATTATGGGAATATAATGAAGAACCTTGTGAGGCACCTTTTTTGTTACTTGATCGGTTCGATATCTACTAATTTGATATTTCGGGCATTCTTCTTTCGACGCATGCTCTCCATAATATAGAATATGATCATCGAGACATGCATGAATATCTTGATACTCCATTCCAATATATTTCATAATGGCATGCAAATATTGATATGTGCGGCATAAAACATTTGACGGTGGTAACAAAAATTCACCTAACAATCTACAACATAAAAAATAAATATTGGTTAATGTAAAGAAAATTAATCATCATGTACTAAGTGTGACAAAATATATTAAATACCTTAGCAGTTGTGTCACACAAGTGTTTGACAAACCATTCATAACCTTTAAGTTCACCAACAACAATATAGTAGAGAGAAGAATTGTTTTGGAGCCTTCATAAAGAGGTTGACTTGCCTTCTCAAGTAAATGTATATCAAAAACACCATCAAGTTGTTCATCATCATCATCCATTCCAACATTATTAAATGTCTCTTGGATCAATATATTTGTCCTATCTTCTTCAACTGTGTTATTAGCATCAACATCTTCTTCCATAGGATCATTAACTTGATCTTCAATATTCATTCCATGTTCCTAAACAGGTGCTTGTACAAACACATCTTCCTCCACGGGAAGTTCCCTAGGGCGTCATTCCTTTATAATTACAAAAAATCAAGTAATATTAGTGTATATAAAAAATATTAAAACGATATAAATTTTTACAAATATAATATAGTGAAACAAAGACAACAACCACAAAGACATTCAACCAGTGTGGCATCTCCACTTTCCATTAGTAATTTCTATTTAAAAACCCCGAACTCTACCTAACCCCTTAATCCCTAACCCTAAACCTCTAACCCCTACTCCCTAAAACCCCATTAACCTCTAAATCCCCTAATATTATTCATTGCTTGACCATTCTTGTAAAGACCTTAGTATTATTCATGCCTTGCACATATAATACTACAAAGTATAATGGCCACAAAACAATGATCAATTGTGAAACTATATTTTTGTATGTTTTAGTGCTTTAAGCATGAAAATAAAAAATATCAATTAAATTCTTTAACTACAATGACACTAAATAGAAATACAAATATAGAAAAGACACACACATTTTTGGAAAAAAAAATTACCCTAGAAAATCAATCAGGGAAAACAAATAATTAATGAAGGACCGTGCTTTTTGTCTTCTTATATTATGGATATTACAATATAGGTTACATAGTTTTGCAAGATTACAACAATGATATGAGACTCTTCAGTATTCTATATTTCTATGCAATATGAACATTGATATTTAATTTATATTTCATTTAATTTATGTAATTCAACATTTACATTTCATTAAGGGGTTCATCTACTATTCACCTCATCACAAAAAGAGATTGMAAGATTGGATATTGGYCGCATCCTTGACTAGGAGACATRGCCATTGGTCCAACATTGTACTTGGAGGCAACAATAGTGGATGTTACTATATTGAGTGTACTAGTGGCAAKTCAAGGTGAAGTACAACACCACTGCAAGTTCCATTAGATAGGTCARGTACTCTAGCCAATGGCTACAATCACCAAGTCATGTTGAAYCAATTTATWGATACATGATTTAATAATATTGATMCAATATGAAATATAACATACACATGTGCATCTTGTAAATTTTATCAACAACTATGGATGTGACTAAATTAGATACATTGTTGGATGTGTCTACCATAGGGTGAGTAKCCCATATACGTAGGAGGASAATACACACACACACCATAAGGGGAAAACAATGTGAAATAAATTACTTAACTAATTATAAATTCAATAAAATCAAAACATATCATTATACATACCTCACTTACAAATTGACAATGGGAAATATCTCCTAAAATACCATGGCAATTATAGCCACAAAACATTCATGGATGTGAATATCAACTACAACCACTGGTATATGATAGTATGCCCTCACTAATATATGGTGTTATGCCCAACTGGGAATTGATGGTCCTACCCCACTAGTATACAATGACACCATACAATCAATATCTCGACAAATGTGTCATGGCATACCATAATTTGTGTCAACTGGAGAAATGTTTCCTATGTTTGTGGAAGCAACTCCTCTAGAAGTGGGAATTCCAACAAGGTCAAGGGATTAGGTATTTTTTATCATCTTGGTGCCTCGCATTAGGTCAGTTGTGTGGAATATCCAAACAAGCATCATGGAAAGGGTCAATTATTCTACTTACCAACTATTAACAATGATTCCTATAGTAGCGATGGTTTGTATAGGTTATAAGAGATATTTTTAGGTTGGAATACACTTTTTTTTTTTTTTTGTTAATTGCATTAGAAATAGTTAAACTACAGAGGTTGATTTTTTAAGATAATGATCATCATTGAAAATTTGGTAAGGAAAAATGTCACATAACATTCCTATAGGAAACTTCTTCTCATATGTGATGTCCCCTTCTACAATCACTCCCTCTGGAATCTTTGGTTCTACAAGTGGGTGCTTTGCGTCCTTATGTAGGTTTACCTATTTTGCGGATGGCTTTCTTTGTGGTATGTAGTCTTTGGGGAATATCAATGATGAGAAGGATGCCTTCGTAACCTCTTCAACTACAAGTGTCATTATTGGATGACTGCACTATTTCTTCGGTACCGCAGTTGAAGCTATTGTTTCCTTGGGTGGTTCCATATTCCTCTGCGAATGTTTTCTACGCACAACTGGGCTCTAAACCTTGGCTCTATATCTCATCTCTACAAATTTTCTCTCTATGTGAACTGTAACTGACAATAACTTTCCCTCGTCGAATATTTTCTTTCTTTTATACCTCATCGCCAGTTCTGATCTTCCCTTTGCACCTAAAGTTACAATCTAATCCACTAATTCTTTGCATTCATTATTTTCCGTAATGCTTCATTAATTCTGTATCTTTGGTGAAATATCCATTAGATTATATAATATGTGAAAATCTTCTGGTCGATCTACATTTATAGTTACATGACACCACTACTTCATTGTTATGGTAGTTATTTATTGCACGTCCCGTCATGGATTGTCCTAAATGCTATTAATCGTTATCTGTGTGATCTCTTCCCTCTACGCGATTTCTTCGTTATACGTGATCTCTTCTCTCTGTGCAAACTTGATTCTTTCGTGTGTGCATTCTTCTACCGATTTCTTTGTCTTCTATGGAATTTTCCTAATTTTCCTTAACTTCTTGGACTCTTCAACTATCTACTTCTTCCTTAAACCATTTTCTTGCTTTTTCCTATTTTTCTTTCTTTTTCCTATTTTTCTTTGTTTTGCCACATTTTCTGTCTATAGTACACTATGATACAAGTTCTTTGGTACATATCCTATGCAAGTTGGCTAGTGTACGGAAGGACGATTGTCCCTGTATAGTTTCAGTTGACTCATATTAACTAGCCCTTCCAGGACTTGTCCATCCAACTATTCTAGTTGCACAACACCTACTTTTGTCACATATTTGATCATGAATGGCCCTATACAGTGCATCCTGAACTTTCTAGAGTTTTTTAAGAGCTTACTATCATAGAGAAATACTAAATATCCTATCTGGAACTTCTTCTTCTTGATATGTCTATCATGTCATGCTTTTTATCGTGCCTTCTGCACCTGCTGATGGAATCCTGCAACAAATTGGTCTTCTTCTAATACTAGTAGTTGTGATAGTCTTTATTCTATTGAATCATAATCTGTAAGGTCTGTTATTGTAACAATGTTTAGACTCAATACCATAAATTACATGGGCATTGTTTCTTCCTTACAATACGCTAATCTAAAAGGTGTTTGACCTGTCAACTTATCACATGTCATTTTATAATCCCATAGCATTGTATGAATCCTTAAGTCCTCGTCATCCCATCCTACATTACAAACCTTTGTCAATGCATTCTCCAATATCTTATTGAATGCCTCCACAGTTCCATTTTCTTGCGAGTGGTATGGAGTTCTCTTTCGATGTTGAACAGGAACTCTTTTTTCAATGTTGCAATTATCTTGTTCATAAAGTGAGTCCCATGATCACTGTTACACATTCTTTTTTGTCACTTTGGTGTTATGTGTTCAGGCTCTCATAAGGACCTTTTGCTTGAGAAAATTGATTGTTGTCTTCTACTACAAAACATATTTTTAAGATGAGTTTGCAGGCTGCATATATTGTAGGGTGTGAGATTCTCGTAGGCTACTCTATACTTGGATTACGAGGGGTTCACAGTTGCTCTATAGGTAGGGTGCGAACCTGTTTCAAAGATTAAAAGGAAGAAGAGGTTAAGAAGGTTCTAGAAGAGGATCTTCTAGAAAATGAGTTGGCATTCGCATGGTTGGCATCATATTGACTTCTCAGATTTAGTGGGATCATCGTCATCCCTTTAACCATCTCTCCTTCTCCTATATAATGAAAGGTTTCTCAAGGAAGAGGTTAGGAAATATTGAATAGAGAATTGATGAAAGAATAGATTCAAAATTGTGTGAGGAATCCTATTTGAATTGATGCTTGAGGCCTCCATTTGTCCATCGAGCCATAGTGCATCTTCTTCATGCAAGTGTGTGTGCTGTAACGAAGGACAACCGAAAGGAAGCTTGTGACATCAAGGTAATCTAGTTGTATCTTCTACTTTCATTTAATATAATACAGTGGCCTGTCCCTTTCCCATAAAATCACTCTTATTTTATTACATGACTCCTTGATCACATGTTTAGGTCTTCATTGAATGTATTATTGTTGCTTTCACCTTGGTCGATTTGTGTTGTTGTAGATATGATATCACAAGGCTACCAAAGTGAATCAGGGACAACAAAGACATAAGGAAGATATATCTAAAGGTATGTCACTTATTCCTTCTTCAATGACAAATTCAATGATTGTGACTTAGGGGAAGCGTCATCTCCAGCCCTGTTTTGTTCTAGATCTAGGTGGATCTAGGGAGATCTGTTAGTGGCCGCATATACCGATTTATCCTATAACAAAAATATTGACTTCACTGGGGATATGACTCATTTTGTGGTTTTTTGTTGGCCATTCCCTCTTAGCCTACTCTTTTTCATTTCCAACCAGTCTTTGAGTCCGTGGGAGATCCATATAGACTCTCTGGACCTAGAAGTTCACTCAAAAATTTTGTCCCTTTTCCAAATTTTCCTTGATTACAAATAGTCTCTCACTGTACCTCTCTATAGCCTGCGAGAACCATTAATTTTCACACCCTACTATCCAGTCCAGTGCAACCTTCTCGTACCTTGCTAGTTTCTAGACTGCGATAATTCCTAATTTTCGCATTGTACCCCAATACTAGGTTGCGAAATCATTTGTAAAAGTTTTGGATTAGGTCTTCTTGTCTTTTTTGATGCCGAGATTTGTTTTTTTACCTGGGAAGAACTTCTTTTGTTAGTGTTTGACTATTTCTTGACTTCAAATCTTGTGGTTGATTGGTTTTCGGAGATAAAAAACTCTTCTTAATCATTTTTCCCAGTTTTTACTTCTTGACCTTTTATCAACAAGGGTATAATCTCTGATTATGAGATATGAGTGCTTGTTTGGTCAAAATTCTTTGATTGGATTAAAAGTTGGGATTAATTGTTCTTTTAGATTGCTTGTTGCTTGGAAAGTTCTTTGTCCATGTGCATTTGATGAGATTTTTTCTTGTCAATTTTTTATTTTTATTTCCATTGAAAGATCGATTTGGGTGTTTGTTGAGTATTATATTTTCATTGGTTGCTTACCTTTTCTTAGTTCCATCCTGATTTTTTGGTTTCTAAAAAAAAAAATTAAAGATTTTTTGTTTTAAGCTATCATTTATTTAGAAAATATTGGCATTAAAATATTGAAACAGAACGAATAGTGAATTTACATTGTCAATGATTGTTTGGTACTACATTTAAAAAGAGAATTGTACATCGTAGTTTGCATTGTTCCAGAAAACTCGTTTTTCTCTGTTGTAGATAGAATTCATCGAATGAAAGTTTGTATCATTCATTTCTATTTACCCATTGTTGGGTCAAAGTCTTACACAACATTGGTTTAATTTTCATATCCCTCTTGAGTAACAACAACCTTTAATAATATTGTGCAACTTTAAAAGTCAACTAGTAACATTTTCTAGGGTTATTTTACACCAACATTAACTAGGCTAGAGCTTTGGAATAAACAATGAGACACACTCTCCAAAGCGCAAAACACACAATAGTATGTTGTGATAGGGAGTGTCAAATTCCATTTGCAACATTTTTTCCTGGGAAGCCCTTCTCACATAAGGGTCAAACCTGAGGTCGCATTGAGATTGACAGAGTTACTCACCTTGCTTTGTTGATATCGGTGTAGATATTGCATGTATTATGAGAGTCGCTTGAAGGTATACCCACAATGATGAGTGGAAGCCTCTCAAGTTGATTTCGGGCTAGATACCCTGCCCTTGCATGTGGATCGGACTGTCGACTGTTTCCCTAGGAATCATTGTTGTTTGTGGTAACTTTAGTAGCCTATCTTCTTAGAGTCTTACATGAGGTGACTGTGGAGGGGTAAGTCTTCACAGTACCTGGAATCGATGTTGGCCAAACTCACTCGGGCTCCTTGGAGGGTATACCCAGAATTATGTGTGGGAGCTTGCACCAGGGTGTAAGTCAGTTAAGCAGGTCGTCAACGTAACTTTTCCACCCTATCCCAGCCCCTTCTTGTCTCGATGTTCCGACATTGGATTTCATCACCAACTAGTGAATTTGGAATATGAAGGTCTTGTTTGCTTGGTTTTGTTTCCTAGATTTTACTAGCGTGTGTTGTTTGTTTCCATAAGTTGGTCATTGACTTTCTTGTGTAAGATTTTAGCTCGATCACCACTGACCCTCCACATCATTCATGGAGAATGCAAGGAATACCCCAAAAATAACTGGAAGGTTCTCAACCGTTGCCTACCAATTCACCGGAGGGCTCTCCTCAACAAAGTGAAGTCTAAGTCATTGCCACTCCATGAGTGGAAAGAACTAACTCTTTAGAATAATTCTAAATTACAGATTCTCTAGAGAGCTTACGACTTCCTCCTGACTCTGTGAGATGTATTGTTTGAGTGAATTCATCTGGAGAAATTGTTTTTGAGTCTTCTAGATTACCAACCAGACCTTTCAAAGGCCCTGAAGGTCAAGATACTTTTTGGACTACTGGCATTTTTAGACAGGATCTCTTTGGCTTAGGAGTAGGCATTGATATCATTGTCACACTTGAGCCACCTGAAACATTCGATCCAGACTTGATACCTTTTACTACTGCCTATTATTTCCCTGGTTATATTGACTATGCCCCTTCAAATGGCCCATTCCATGATGGTCCCAAATACTATGACTATTCCCTCCAGGAATACGGTGGCTAACCCAGCCCCCATTGGAAAGCCTCTCTCACCCAGACTCACCCCAACACTCCCCCCTGGATATCATGCGTTGAATGCTTCTATTCTCGTTCCTACACAAATCCCATCCGATACTCTTGGCATTTCCAGTACTTTTGGGAACCATCTTGTTCCTGGTTTTATTCCGACACTTCCTCGGTCCCCTTACAAAGGGTCTTTTCCTTTCCATATCGGAGGAACCGACTCTAGTGGCACCACCCAGTCTTTCACACCTAATTACCAAATTCATGTTGGTAGACAATTTCACCCTAGAGGCCAAACACAATCCCCTTTTGGAGGTCAAATCCCAATTGGGATGCAACCCCCGATTGGAGGGAAAACCCCACCTACCCCACCCTATGAATAGAACATACCTGCATCCTTGGCCCAGTATTGGAACCATCTTATCCAAAATAGTCCTCAATCGACTGGGGGGAAACAACCTCAAGCTAGCTCTTTCATACCCCCTAGTACAGGCCAACCATATCCAGGTCTGTCCAATCCCATTTGGGGCTCGGACGCTCGACCCAACGTCCCTATTCAAGGGAACAACCTGAACCAATACAACCCTATAAATTACATGGCTCCACACCAACAACTGAATCTACGTAGATCTTCGCATTATATGCAATCTTCTTATGGTCCTACTGGTATACCTACAAGACTTCCTCCCCAAAGTCACCAGTACCCCCACGTGAATAGACAATTACCCTTCTTAGGCACCCTGGACCTCCTTAATCTATCTAGAATTTTAAATGATCCTATCAGTCACTCTCATCAATGGCCCGTAATACCGACCAAACTACCATCTGACATTCCTAATTTCAATGGTAAACCGAGAGAGGACTCGAACAATCATGTAATGACTTTCCACCTTTGGTGTTCATCCAACTCTTTGATGGATGACTCTATTCGATTACGTCTTTTTCAACGAACTCTCAAGGGTTACGCCGCGAAGTGGTATATAGAATTACAATGAGGCTTCTTCACTGACTTTAACACCCTCTCCATGGCTTTCCTCACCCACTACCAGTTACCAATCCGTTATGAAATGGGAACCCAAATTTTGAGTTATTTCAAACAAACCAAAGCCACTCATATCTCTGATCACATTCATGAGTGGCAATGGAGATGACATCTCATCAAACTCGAGCTTCTTGATCAGTTACTAGTAGAGTGGTTCATGAAATCATTTGTGAATGACATCGCTCGTAACATCACCATGGGTGGAGTTGTCATAGAAGAATAGGTGATCAGTCGTTCTCAATACCTTGACCTCGTTTACTCACAAACGGGTACTCTTTACGATTTACTCCCTCACGCACCTGGTCCTTATAATACCACTACTTCAACTACTCCTGCTGCTTCTCATGCGGCTGATGGTGTGATTGGCACTTTCCATGCCCAACCCCACTCCACACAAGTCTCTACCACCAACCCCAATTCTGTTGCTTCTAATGTTCAACATGCTCCATTTCCTACTCCTCCTGCCAACAAGAGTGTTGAGGTGAACTTTGTTTAATCTACCCTTGCGGGAAAGAATAAATCCAAAAAAGGGAAGGGTAAGAATAAAGAGGATAAAAATAATCCGCAATCTGAGAAGACCAAAACACAAGCTATTGATGATAAGGATAAGCAAAAACCCCGATACCCTTGTCTTATCTGTGGTGATGATCACTACACTAAGGATTGTCCAAGACAAGCCGAGGTTACTAACTTCCTTCAAGGGACCCCGAAACCGCCTACCTCGACTATGTTGTCACAACCCTTCCCTTTTCAGCAACAGGCCCAATTGGTCATTCATGACCAACCTTCCCTCTCCACTACATCCTATGTCTTAATCTGTACAGGTGATTCAAATAAGAATGACGTCACACTTACCACTCGAGCCAAAGATTGTTCTTCCTCCAAAGAGAAGGTTGATGAAATTCCTCCTTCATTGGTGCAACCATCTCCCTCGGATCCACCTACCAATGGTCCTCTTCATCTTGAACGATCAAGCCTGGATACAGTTCTTCTCCCTCCCCCAAAGGGTGTTGTTCGAAAGTCTTCTTTCAATCCTCATGCACGTGCTACCCAGAACTACAGTATTGTAGAAGATCTGGCCCAAGCACCATCCGCGATATCAGCCCTCGAAGTCCTTTAGAGTTGTCCTACACAACGGAAGGCACTGTTGAAATCCATTGGTGGAATCGACCCTACAGATACAAATTTAATCATTTTTGACTTGGAAGATCACATTCCAAGGTTACCCCCTCAACTCGCATTTCAAATACAAGTTATTGTCTCCGATAAGAACATTTGTAGAATAGTTATTGATGAGGGTGCCTTGACGTGTGTCATTTCTATCATTTGTTGGAAAGCCATCAACTCTCCTCCCTTAAACGAATCACATAACATTCTCAAAGCCTTTAATGGCTCTGGATTTAAGCCTTACAATGTCCTCCCTTCATTGCCTATTATGTTAGAAGGAAAAATGGTCAACATTGAAGTTGAGGTCTTTGACGCTCCTCTCGATTACAATCTTCTACTTGGCCATAGCTGGATCGATTCCATGCATGCAGTTGTGTTCACTCTTTTCCATGTCATACATTTCCCACATCAGGGAAAAGTAATTACGGTGGACCAATTGGCCTTCTTTAACTCTGATACACGTACCAGCAATGCACCTTTCATTGCGAAAACACCCCTTGGATATGAGAATGTCAGTGTGGGTCTTCTTAAAGATTCCTCTTTGATGGGTACTTTCCCCATTCCACCACCCGATGTTCCACATCCATTTGCTGCCTCAATCAACATGATTTCCACCTCTTTTCGACAAACCCCTGCGTCTTATGACCCGTGGATAGTACCCAACCCTGGCGATCATTTTCGCTATGGAGACCAAATGCCTTTGAGTTTGGTCGAATCCGCTTATCAAGCCATTCAATTGACAACCCCTTCTACCCCCTTCACTTGGTGATCTATCTTCGTATCCATTCCATGTCGTTTTTCCTACAGACGAGATGATTATGTCTGTTATGTCCATGGAAGATACCCCTTGGGACAATGGACATCATCGTTCCATTCTCTTCCTGGAACAATACACCATTGAGAGTTACCAATGGATATTGACTATGTTGATTGTTCTCGTCATTTCTACCATTCCTGAGTCTACACATGATATGTTCTATGAAGGGAACTTAAGTAATATCTCACCCACCATCCCCCTCGACATATCCATTAAACCTGGAGTTGTCAAAAATGTGCATATTGGAGCTTCGTGTTCCAATGACGAAGTTGTCACCTACAAGTCTCTTTTTCAAGAATTTCGTGACATCTTCACATGGAGCTATGAATAAGTGTCGGGTATTGACCCCGACATTGATGTACACGAGATTAAGACATACCCGGGCGCTAAACCCGTCGAGTAACGACTTCGTCCGGTCCACCCGCGTAAAGAAGCTGCTATCAAGCTTGAAGTTGAGAAACTTCTTAAAGCTGGCTTTATTTACCCTATGGCTCTAACTGACTGGGTTTCCAATCTTGTTCTGGTTAACAATAAAAAAGGTACGATCCGTGTGTGCGTTGACTATAGGGATATTAACAAAGCTTGTCCTAAAGACAACTTTCCCACCCCCTTCATTGACTAGATCGTCGACGATTGTGCCGGGAGTGAAATATTCTCTTTGATGGATGGTTTCTCCGGATATAATCAAATCAATATCGTACCCGCCGACCAACACAAGACAGCTTTTATTTGTCCTTGGGGCACTTTTTCCTACCGGAAAATATCCTTTGGTTTAAAGAATGTTAGAGAAACTTTTCAACGTGCTATGTCTTATGCCTTTCATGATATAAAGAACATTGTCCAACCATATCTCGATGACCTAACGGCTCATTCCATGCACTGTGTAGATCATCCAACACACCTCCGAGCCATTTTCCTTCGATGTCGGTTTTACCGTATATGCTTAAACCCGCACAAATGTGTTTTTTGTGTAGAATCCGACCGACTTCTAGGATTTATTGTTTCACGTCAAGGGACCAGGGTAGATCCTTTGAAGTTTGAGGTGATTCTCAATCTCCCTCCTCCTTCCTCACTTTTCCATCTACAAAGTTTGCAAGGGAAGGCAAACTTTCTATGTTGTTTCATCCCAAACTACGCTGAGTTAACCCTCAGATTTACTCAACTGCTCAAGAAAGGTTCTGAGTTTGTATGGGATATCACTGCCAACAAATTTTTCAACACTTTAAAACTGACTTTAACCCGTACCCCACTACTTTTCCCACCCAATTAAAGTCGAGATTATTTCCTGTATCTCACAGCCTCAGACTATACCATTGCTATGGTTCTAGTCCAGGAGGATGATTCTCATGACAAACATGTCATTTATTATTTGAGTTGGAGTCTCACGATTACCAAAGCCAAGTATTTACATGTTGAAAAACTGGTCGTGGCAACTGTAAAATTTGTCCAACGATTTTGACACTATATCCTTTTACGCAAGACTACTGTGATTTCTAACTGCAACCCTATGCAACACATTCTTACATGCCAATTGATAGGGGGAAAATACTCCAAATGGATCATAATACTCCAGGATTTTGACTTAGAATTCGAACGTGCTAAGTCCAAGAAATCCTTGGTGTTTGCTGAATTGATATGTGACCTTCCCTGTTCTGAGAAGAAAAATGTAGTAGAGGATTCATTACCTGATGAATCCCTTTTTCTGATCAGTTCCAATGACCTTTGGTATGGGGATATCATTATCTATCTCTAGACTCAAAATTTCCAGCCCAATTTGTCTAGCACTAACCGTCGTCGAATACATTACCAAGCCCATCAATATATTATCCTCGGTTAAACTCTTTATCATCGTGGGATTGACTCCATTTTTTTTCGATGCCTCACATTTGACGAAGTCGAGAAAGCCTTGAATGACTACCATTCTGGAGAATGTGGTGGTCACATGTCTGGGTATGCTACTACCTAAAAGATCTTACGAGCTGGGTATTTTTGGCCTTCTTTATTCAAATATTGTATTCTCACTGTCCAAAAATGCCACTCTTGCCAAACCTACAACAACAAAATACGATCACACCCTGCTCCTCTACACCCTGTAGTTTTCGTTGGACCTTTTGCGAAATGGGGTATCGATTTCATGACATGTCACCCTCACTTGGCCGAGGGGCATGGATACATTATTGTAGCCATAGATTATTTTACGAAATGGGCCGAGGCGATGCCTACATTCGATAATACTGGAAAGACTGCAACAATATTCATATTCAATCACATCATTTCTCGGTTTGGTGTTCCTCAAGCTATCGTTACTGATCACGATAGCCACTTTAGAAACTTCATGATGTTAGAACTCACTGAAACGTTGGGTCTTCTCCATGAAAACTCAATACCCGATTACCCACAGGCCAATGGCTAGGTTGAAGCAATAAACAAAGTCCTCATTACCATGCTTTGATGAATGATAGGGATTCACAAAACTAGTCGGTACATGATGTTGTTTTCAACATTGTGGGCTTACCGGACATCCGTCAAGTCTGCTACTGGGTTTACACATTTCCAGTTAGTTTATGGTATAGAAGCCATCTTGCTGATTGAATGTGAGATATTGTCCCTAAAGCTAGTCGTTGAACTTCTCCCAAACACTTATGCTGAAGAAGAACGTCTGTTGTATCTTATGCAATTGGACAAAACCCGTCGTTATGCCACCCTAGTTATAGAAACCCAGAAGAAACACGTCAAAACCAAATACGAAAAACATGCCAAACCACATGTTTTCTTTGAAGGTTATCTAGTTCTCCTTTATGAACAAGATCGGGATTTTCTAGGAGCCGAAAAATTTGAGGCTATGTGGCGAGGTCCTTGTATCGTCAGACAAGTGTTGGAGAAAGGATCCTACGAGTTAGTTGACTATGATGGTGTCCCTTTGGGTGAACCCATAAATGGGATTTATTTAAAGAAGTACTATGCTTAGGTCATTTGTGCACGAGTACTTGTATTTTATTGTATCATACTCTTGTGTGTCACTTTAGTGTGCTTTTTCGTTATTTGGTTTCTACCCTTGACCGCTTACCTTGCGTTGTGCTTGGTTTTCAGATGTTGGAGTCTTTGCTACCCCACATTGGCTTCGACGATGGTGCTAGTCGTAATACTCAGAACCTAGCTTATGTGGCATGGGCAATTTATGCACCTACAAACTAACTCATCAGTCTATGAGGTGTCTTCCTTGGTTGTGCAACCAATAATATCGCAGAATATAGTGTTGTCATCGAATTGTTGACTGATGATATTTCTCTTGGTATCTTCCACCTGGTTATACAACTTGATTCACAGCTAGTAATGCTACATTTAAGTAATGTCTATGCTATCTGAAGTCCTACTTTATTGTAGGTATATCTACGAATTCACCTCTTGGAACATTATTTTGATTATATTGAATATCAACACATTCCTAGATGTCTAAATACATTGACTGATTCTTTAGCTAATTATGTGTTAGACAGACATCTGAGACATTTATAAAACCAATCACACACCAGATGTATTATATGAAACAAAATAAGCTGGTATAAACTGCATATATATATATATATATATATAACGATCAAAAGTTTTACAAAAAGTTTTTGTCCGAAGACCAAAATATCAAAATATATGAAGCCCATGGCTTCTACAAATTAGCATCATGGATGACGCTCACAGTAACATACAACTTCTCGGGCTACCCTATGGAGAAGTCGACTAAGAGACTTGGACATGCCCACAGTATGGCACTGGTAGCGTCTCGGGATCTCCCCAATAGAGATGTCTGAGACATCTGTTGTCAGTCCCTCTAATTTTTGTTCATTTTCCTCGTAGTCCTCAGCATCCCATCTTGCCACTAGAACCACTTCCCCTTGTCTCTGAATGGGAGATGTTCCTGGAGGTCGATATGGCCCCACATCTGTGTCGTTAAAAGAAATTTTTGATTAGTCCTTGGATCGAAAACATAAAAAAAAATTATATAATAAAATTTGCAAAAAACATTAAAAAAAAAAAATGTGTACTTCTTACCTAAGTCACCCCACTGAGCATCCTCAGGAAGAACCAAATCTGGATCTCCTCGAAAATCCAAGCTGGCATATGCATAGTCATCGATCATCAACATCTAGGGTCTGAACCATTCAAAAAATGAATCGTTATATTTGATTATAGGGCCTGCTACGTGCCGAGCCATGAGGTTACACCACCTCATCATCCTCGAATCCCGTGGGGCCGGTAAAACCCAATCTACCTATAGACATAGTAGTGGGACCCTCTCAAGGAAGAAAGACACCAAAAGCGACATATACCCGAACTATTTCAGGTTACCCCTTCTGCACTTTGTCAGTTGCCTCTTCATGCTGCAAAGAACTGCGTCCGACCAGTTGAAAACCCGAGGCTCTGTGCACTCTATTGCATACTGAAAATAGCTCTGGATATCCATGTGTGGATCTGCACTCTCGACCATGCGTGCAATGGTAAACAAGATAGTCCATAAGGTCAGATCTTGGACACCCCATATGGTGACTTTACCCTTTCTTCTCTCCGCCATGGGAACATAATATTGGGGAACATACTTGCTCATAGGAAGTCCACCGCCTCTACCTCCGGTCAGAGTCATGTGGTATCCACGTCATGACAACCTTTTCAGAAAATAGATATCCTCGATATCTAGTGTAAGCGTGTGGACCCGTACATGAAATACCTATTGATCCACATCCCACATGTGGACCAGGTACTCTAACAACCTGAGTTGGGTTCTCATGCCCTGGATCCTGAAAATTTTTAAGATCCCACATTCCCAGAGGGAAACAACTGTACCCAGATCATTTTCGACAATGGAATCCTCCTCCTTGTTTTCTCTTTCCCTCCATTCCAACATTGTGATGATCAATACCTATAATGGAGCCATGAGAAGGAAGTTAACAACTCAATTTAACCTCTTGAATACATTTTTATTGAGAAAAAACATACATGAAAATCCAATTTTCGGCCCTCGCAGGTGAAGCTTTCACACAAAGCGAGATTCTCACAGGTGCATTGAAGCCCACTTGTAAAAACCTGAGGTTCTCATAGGTCCCGAATGGCCCACCTGTGAGAATTCCTGAACGCACCTACCGTCCTCAAAATGGACTCAAACAATAAAATTTGCCAATAAAAATCAAATGTAATCCATGAAAAAGTTGAAGAATCAGGAGATTACCTCATTGGTTGAAACCATTTGCTAAATGACCGCTTGTACCTCCCGCAATCGACAGAATAAATTTTGGGAAAAAGAGGTGCATTGGACAAGTTTTTAACAAAGTAACAATGAAATGGTAAAAAGGGCTTTTCATCCATATTTATTCACTTTTTTACTATTTTTCATTGATTTTTTATATTAATTTGATTATTTTGCCTAAAAACCTATTACCCTAATGGATTTGTGAATAAGGTTTTTTCGCAGATAGATGACTTGGAAGCCCGAACCACGATGTACAAGCATTTTTTCTTCACATGTATAAATACATTTTTAGTGTTTTGTAGGAAAAACCTCAAGCTCAGTCTTCGTTCGTTCTCGTGCTCGAAAATACATGAGAATGAAACTAAGTATACTTTTTTTGTCTTTTCGTACTCGTCATGGTAACACGAAAACAATGAAAATAAGGGAGTATCCTTTAAGCTCTTTTCACGCTCCATAAAAATGAAAAGATTGCCAAGTGATCTTGTTCTTTTCACGCTCGTAAAAGTATTTGAAGAAATCGTTCGATGTGCAATAGTTTATCACTTTTTTAGTCTCATCGAACTAATTTATGAAAAAGGAACTAAGAGAGTTCTCTTTAAGTGTTTTTCAGACTCTCAAAACATGAAAAACCTGAGTTTTCTATCTTTGGACTCGTTAAACAAACATTGAAAGGCCTTTATGGGACCGAACCACTCCTTCCTAGGGTTCACTAAACATAATCTGAGGGACTCATCTGAAGGATGAGCTTACATAAACAAGCATATGTTATCCTCCTCAAGATTGTGTAAAAAAAAAGAGGTACTTGCCAAAAATGGTGGGGGAAATTTTGGAAAAGGGATATGCTTTCGCATTTTTATTAGTGGCAGTAAGCGTCGCTCTTGAACATGACACCCCTTGTTCCTCATTTGAATCTGGGTTGGGAAATCCATTTGTCTCTCGTCTGACTTGCTACAAGGTCATATATTGGGTCATATTTGAGTCAATGCTGCCAAGACCATTGTTGTGTCGTTCATATGTTCAAGAGAATTCCAAACAAGCCCTCCATTGAGTCAGTCATCTGCAATTTTCAATTCTTACCATGTCGTCCTTCCCTGTGTCAGTTTCAAATCATATTTGTACTTTGAATTACCCTAAAATTTGTTACTCATTTCATTTCATTGACGGGGGATACATCAAGGCCCTCCTATGACAAGTCTTTTTCCATTGACTCCAACCCATTATCCAGGAATAAGACTTAGAAATCATTTAGTACCTTAGAAACTGCATGCCTTAATGGCAGGTCTCTTCGCTTTCGATAGTGGATTTACATCATTGGTCCTTGATTGAGATATTCCACCGAGTGTTAGAATTCAACTCATTTATTCACATTCATTCAGATTGTCCTTAGGTACCTTGGGAGTCATTTACATCAATGGTGATTTCCCTCGCACTTGTTAACGATTTTCATCAATGACCAGTAATCAAGTGATTTCTACCATGTTTGACTTCGACACATGTAATCACATGGCTAGATTCGTACTTTCAGAAGATGGGATTGAAGATCCTGGGTCTCATATTTTTGGTCCAGGTTGTGATGGAGTATTTATGATTTGTATTGACACATATATCCACTTTGTATGTCGCATGGCTATGTCCTAATTTGAGTCTTCTAACACATAGATCCACAGTGTATTCCTGGTGGCTATGTATCATTTTGATGACATGGATCCATGGTGTATGATTGGTGGCCATGGCCTACATTTGTGATTTCATTCATTCATGGTCTAAGCATGGGAATGCCTACTTCAGAACTGGTATTATATTCTATAGATGCTTGATTTTTTGTAGGTTTCTGATTAGGTGCGATCCTTGTTTCTGACACACACACGCATTTTACAAAGTATTTCGGTTGTCACAAGTTCCAACCTCATACTTTGGGGGGCATTCTATTACACATTATTTTGGTCACTCTGGTGTTATGTGGTCAAGCTCTCATAAGGACCTTTTGCCTGAGAAAATTGATTTTTTCCTTCTTCTACAAAACATATTTTTAAGATTTCGTAGGCTGCATATATTGCAGGGTGCGAAAATACCTGTTTCTCGCAGGCTACTCTATACATGTATTGTGAGGGGTTCACATTTGCTCTATAGGTAGGGTGCGAACCTATTTCAAAGCTTAAAACAAAGAAGATGTTATGAAGGTTCTAGAAGAGGATCTTCTAGAAAATGAGTTGGCATTCACATGGTTGGCATCCTACTGACTTATCAGATTTAGTGGGATCATCCTCATCCATTTAACCATCTCTCCTTCTCCTATATAATGAAAGGTTTCTCAAGGAAGAGGTTATGAAAGATTGAAGAGAGAATTGATGAAAGAATAGATTTAGAATTGTGTGAGGAATATTGTTTGAATTGATGCTTGAGGCCTCCATTTGTCCATCAAGACATAGTGGATCTTCTTCATGCAAGTGTGGATCAAGTGTGTGTGTTGGAACAAAGGACCACCGAAAGGAAGCTTGCGAAATCAAG
>SNQJ01S0004136.1:135467-147507 GCA_010110895.2 Picea sitchensis
CTCCTTGATCACATGTTTAGGTCTTCATTGAATGTATTATTGTTTCTTTCACCTTGGTTGATTTGTGTCATTGTAGATCTGATACCACAAGGATACCAAAGCAAAGCAGGGACAACAAAGACATAAGGAAGCGATATCTAAAGGTATGTCACTTATTCCTTCTTCAATGACAAATTCAATGATTGTAACTTAGGGGAAGCGTCATGTCCTATCCTATTTTGTTCTAGATCTAGGTGGATCTAGGGAGATCTGTTAGTGTCCGCATATACTGATTTATCCTATAACAATCACTCATAAGTACTTTAGGACACCTAAATCTCATAACTTCATTCTCAAATAAGAACCACATGTTTGTTTACTAAGAGGGGGGGTGAATCAGTAATGATCAATTTATACCACTTATTAATCCTTTTAACCACAATGTATATTCCTTTAAATTATTCAACAATGTTCATCGATTCATCAATAATATGTTATTACATCATATAACATTAACATCCATCAGTGCATAATAAATAATAATAGACACATCCACACAATACACAGTACACCATTATTTTACGTGGAAACCCAATGAGGGATAAAAACAAAGAATGATTTTCTTATATGTCCTTAAGAATTACATTCAAGGAAGCACCAACTTCCAATTCTCTGAATCCAACCAGAAAGAAGCTCCAACCTTCTTTGTTCTCCGGCTCCAACTAGAAGGTGGCTACAACCACCAAATTCTCTAGCTCCAACCAGAAGGAGTCTCCAACCCCCTGTGTTCTCTGGCTCCAACCGAAAGGTGGATCCAACCACCTAGTTCTCAGGATCCAACCTGAAGGAATCTCTAACTGCTCGATTCTTTGACATCAACCGGAAGGATGCTACAACCCCTTTTCTTTGCCCCGTCCAACCACCCTGAAATATAAGTGTCAAATAAATGATGCAACCACTGCCACACTGTCACTGTGAGATATATTACTATAAACATGTACCAATATGTGCCAATAACCTGTCACAACCTGTACCAACAAACTGTACCAATCTATACCAATAACATGTAATCAATTTGTACTAATAACATGTACCAACATATACCAAATACACCAACAACCTATACCAATACTCTCCTCAATATATGATATCTTATAACATAGATCTCATACCTAATATCACAAGAATATCACTCAACCAATCATGTACATCAACAACTAGTATAATTTGTACCATCACAAGTGCATCAACCATGCACATCAAAACACCTCACAACCATCACCAATACCAAGATATATATGCCACATAAACCATAAACCATGTGCCAATATCACTACAAATATGTCCAAAAATATCACCAACAAGTGCCTCTAACATTGTACCAAGCATGTACAAATCATGTATCAATAACAAGCCAAGTTATACTTCATCAAGATGTACCAACATCACCATACCATACACCTCATGTATATGCCAAATCATCAACTAAGTATCTCATCCATGAACTAAACATATACCTCAACCATATACCAAAACATACATCAATACAACCAACAAGAGTCCTCTAGCAATACATCACAAATCCATAAGCCAAATATCATAAACCCCTACATAAAACCATGTGACAAACCTCATTGTTATGTAGCCTCAAGCATGTACCATGTCATGACCAAATGTAACCATAAAAACATGAATATAAACATACCTATAACTTTATAACAAACATGGTGTATGTGATCATGAACCTGCAAACCTTACATTACTTCAACAACAAGATACTACCATTTTCATCAAACTTTACTTTAGTTTCACATTACTAATTTTGGATTAGTCAACAACCCTACCTTGAAATAAGAATAAATATATACATGTATAAAGGTATGAAAATTATAAACAATATTCTTCAGTGTCATCTCTACAAATCCTCTAGGTTTCACTACTTGGAACCTCCCAGAAAAGGAGTTATAGCAAAAATGGCAGACCTTGCTAAATTTTGGCTTATTCTAGAGATCGAACTTGTAGAGAATGCCATGCGTGGAATATTTTATGTATAGATATTAACATGGTACAAAACATACTACAGACTATAATATAACCAAATCATTTGGTCTCTCTGAATTTGGATCTGTTATGAATAAGTTATGACATTTTTACCTCGAGCACCTGTTTTCAACTAGCATCAGGACTAGGCCCAAACCCTATCTTCCACAGAGTGTAACTCCCAAACTACAACGACCCACAAGATGGAATTTTTATCATAGTTACTTGGATATGTTGGATCAACAGTATCCATATTTCTCTATTTGAATCATTATAGAAAAAACATTATTGCGAAAATGGTGAGACGACTTGTAAATAGCATACCTTAGAAAACATCATCAAAATACTTTATCCTCCCTTGAATTTCGGCCTTATTTACTTCACCTTCCCTTTGAAATTTTCCTTAGATATCCTTTGGTTACCTCAGTCACTTGTAGATATTCAATATGCTCAAAATGGGTGCTAATGGGAGACCCTTTCTCTCTTATTTATAATCTCCAAGTAGTTTCCTCTAGAAGTATCCACTTAACCACTTTGTCCACTTAGCCACTTTGTCCACTTAGAAACTTTTTCCACTTAGCCACTTTGTCCACTTAGACACTTTGCCCACTTAACCACTTTTTCTACTTAGCCACTTTTTGAACTTTATTATTTAATTAATTTCTCCTTGCAACCACATCGACTAGGAATCTTCTTGAAGACTTTCTAGAATAATTGACTTATTGTTGACCTTCTAGGAGCTTCTAGAATATGCTTGGGGGTCCTCCAACTTCACAAGGCCATATCTCACTAACCGTGAGGAGCCACATGGTGTTCCACATATCAATGGAAATGAAATGATGTGTACTATCCATCTAGAATAGTATTACCTACATACTCATTGATCTTCATGTCTTTATACCTCAAACAAACTCGGTTCCCTTACCCATACCTTTGCTCTATCGGAATTCACTATGGGACTTCTCCAAGGGTTGAAATCAATCTACAATATCACTCTCCAAGGTTTGGCATCAGTGACAACCAACAATACAAACCAACTGTCCATCAACCTAAACCAACTATCTGACAATCTCCCCCTTTGGAATTGATGGCAACACTTAGTCATGATAATTATTCATGCTCATACTCCTCATCAATGTTTCTATCTCTCTCCAAGTAGATTCCTCTAGAAGTATCCACTTGGCCACTTTGTCCACTTAGCCACTTTTTCCAGTTAACCAACTTTGTCCACTTAGACACTTGTCCACTTAACCACTTTTTTCATTTAACCACTTAGCCACTTTATCAACTTTTTTTTTTAATTAATTTCTCCTTGCAACCACATTGACTAGGAATCTTTTTGAAGGCTTTCTAGAATAATTGACTTATTTTTGACCTTCTAGGGGCTTCTAGAATACTCTTTGGGGTCCTCCAACTTCACAAGGCTATATCTCACTAATCGTCAGGAACCACGTGGTGTTCCACATATCAACAGAAATGGAATGACATGTACTATCCATCTAGAATAGTATTACCTTCATATTCATTTATCTTCATGACTTTATACCTCAAACAAAATCGGTTCCCTTACACATACCTTTTCACTACCGGACTTCTCCAAGGGTTGAAATCAATCTCTAAGGGTTGACATCAATATACAATATCACTCTACATGGGTTGAAATCAATGAAAACCAACAATCAAAACCAATTGTCCATCAACCTAAACCAACTCTTTGACAATATCCCCATTTGGAATTGATGGCAACACCAACATTGATGGAAACACTTAGTCGTGATAATTATTCATGCTCATATTCCTCATCAATGTTTCTTATATCTCTCTCCAAGTAACTTCCTCTAGAATTATCCACTTAGCCACTTTGTCAAACTTATTATTTAATTAATTTCTCCTTGAGAACACATTGACTAGGAATCTTCTTGAAGACTTTCTAGAATAATTGACTTCTTTTTGACCTTCTAGGGGCTTCTAGAATACTCATGAAGGTCCTCCAACTTCATAAGGCCATATCTCACTAACCATGAGGAACCACATGGCGTTCCACATATCAATGGAAATGGCATGACATGTACTATCCATATAGAATAGTATTACCTGCATATTCACTGATATTCATGCCTTTATAACTCAAACAAATCGGGTCCCTTAACCATACCTTTGCGCTATCGGAATCCACTACGGGACTTCTCCAAGGGTTGACATCAATGAAAACCAACAATCCAAGACAATTGTCCATCAACCTAAACCAACTATTTGACAATCTCCCCCTTTGAAATTTATGGTAACACCAACATTGATGGCAACACTTCGTCATGATAATTATTCATGCTCATACTCCTCATCAATGTTTCTATCTCTCTCCCCCTTTTACATCAATGGAAAATGGTATCTCCCTTTGGGGATTCTCCCCTTGTCTAAATTCCTTTGATCTTTCTCTGTGTTTCTAAACCTCTTATTACTCTCTCTCCCTTCATCTGAATAATATATTCCCCTTTGAAAAAGGGTATCACTATGGTGCAACACTAAAGTCATATATCTCATTCTTCCCTTGTGACCATCACTTCCCCTGGAATCATGCCTCTGTGCTCTCTCTCTATTTGACAACTTCTTTGAAAGATCTTTCTAGTTGTCTTCTTTATTTTTTTTTCTCTCCCTTAAGTAATTCTCTGCAATATGTCATGTAGATGACATGTAGGTCTTCTTATACTTTCTTCCTTTTGGAGTTTTTGTCCATTGGTGCTTCCTTGTGTAATCAATTGACATATATGAAAAGAATTCAAGAAAAAGCATTCAAATATTCTTGTGTCATTATCATCGATTATGATAATTTTCCTTTATCTATGAACCACTCTCTGAACCAATCTATGAACTAGCCTCTGAATCCATGCTCTCATCCACAATCATATATATTTCATGTTATCACTCTGTAATTTCTCAGGCTGAGGGAGAAATTGACAAAGGTAATTGTTTCAATCGCTTCGAGTCTTGGAGCTAGCCCTCCAAGACTTAGAGAGGGCTCTCTCTATATGATTTAGCTTGGTTTGGAATAGGATATTAGGCTAGTTATGAGGGATCAGGGATTTTGGTTTTTAAATGGTTGGTTTGGGACAACAAGGAGGGCCATTGGGCAAATGGGGTCTATGATTAAATATATGATTCACTCTCAAATCTAGACAAATCTCCTACACATGGCAAGGTAGTGGAAATGTTGGATTGAATTAAGTTTGAATGGTGTCAAATGAGGAAGAAATAGGGGAGGAAAAAGCAAAGAAAAGGAGCATTTAAGAATTCCTAAACTGAGATTTTAGAAGAGAAACATAAAGATTATCAAGAACCAGATGCAGAGTATTTCTCCAATAAATTCTGCTCTATTAATTTTCCTTTGACAATAAGAATTTGAAAACAAATGAAATGATAACTGGAAAAACACTTAATAGAGAAAAGAAATGCCACCAACACCTCGATACAAGAATCCTGTCAACAAATTTCCTATTACTGATCGATCATTTAAAGATTACAGAAAAACCTTATGGAATAACAAGGCCCATAGTCTAGCAAAAGAATCAACTTCCTTCCTAGGTCGAACCCCCCTTTCATCTTTTACATGTGCATATATAGAATAAAAATGCCTCAGCCTTCAAAAGACTCGAGCTCTAATTTTTTGTTTCTAATAATAGAAAACGATTATATGGAATGACACATGTAACCACTAAACTGCCTAATTCCTAGGAACTAACTTAACAAAGAATGATTTGAAATCTGGAAATGCCACTTGAACACCTCGAATGCTAGACGTTGTTAGAATTTGTTGACAGTTGGAGAAACTGTGTTCTAACCACTTCTTGAAATGTGGGAAATCTTTTTCCATTTGTTATGAATGAATTTAAATTGCCACCTGATGATGATCGAGTTGCCATCTGCTCCATGAAATCTGGGATAAATATCTTTAGATTACCTCTTTCCCAACTACTGCCTCGAGTCCTGGATCTGACTCATTTTTCACTGGCTGAATTGGTGCCTTGACTACCAGCTGTATTAAAAAAGATGTCCAAAAATAGGGACACTCTGCCACTTGTCTAGAAAAAAATCTCCTTCAACCTCATGGATATAAAGGCTGTTCCACAATGCTGCCTTGCTTTCAGAACCCATATTTATAATTCTATGGCCATAAATTTCCAGAGTCTTATCATCAACAATCTTCAAGCTCCCTTTGTATACCCCATGAGTTGAATTCATACTTAAACATGTAAGCCATGTATTTGGCATCAATGAACGAGTCATTGATCACAACTACTTCAATATCTTCCCTATCCAATGCAACACACAAAACCAACCTCCCAATATGACTGAATCCATTTATTCCAATATTGTTCCTCTCCTTTCCCGAGGATTTTTGAACTCTAGGATGGATCTCTATTTCAATAGCTCGAATTGGTTGCAAAGTCCTAGCACTCTGACTCTGTAAGGCTGAACCCTGATAAAAATGCGCAGTGGATCGGAAGAAATTGCTTCCAAAGCATCTGAAAGGCAATCTAACTATGCCATTAGTGCTTGTTATCTTCGATACATTTGGGTGATTACATTGCTATAGAATTTCAATTTCTCCTCGTATCTCCTCATCGCCCTCTTCCCCTTCACATAAAGCGATCACTTTGATGGCAACCAGTTCTGAAGTTTTGAGATCTCTAGCTTTATAGACCGCTCCATAAGACCCTTTTAATCTTCATTAAAAATCTGTGGAGTATGACTTGCCCTTCGGAACCAGGTATTGAAAATAGTTACCAAATGAGTACAATCATCCACATTTCGAGTGGCAAAACTTAGGCATTGCTGTAACAAGCTTCGAGCATCAAGCATTGGCAATGTGGAGATTATTTGTAGAAAACATCTTCCAAATCTTGACAAAGAAACTTTAGCGCATTTGATGGGGTAGGGGAAACACTATCTCTACAGGTAATACGAACTGGAAGCCAATCCTTTACAAGTTTCAACCATACCTTTAGGGAAAACATCATCACATCATCAAGTGTGACACAACTTCAACGCATAATTTTATGACGACTAATATCTTTTCCAAAGAAATTGATGGCCAAAACAACATTAACATCTTCTTCAAAACCCATCATGGTGTAGCTTTTCTTGAGCTGTGCATGACTACTTTCCAACCACTAAGGAATCTGTTCATTTTTAACTCTGGTTTCTAGCATTTTGGTGACAAAACAAATTGTATGGTAGCATCACTATGCTTCAACATCCTTTGTTGTATAAGTCCATCAATCCTATCCATTTTTTCATGAAAGTTAGGAGGAACAGATGGTTGTTGAACTACAGACTCTGAGGGACTGCTTGTTACTGTGTAGCCTTGCAGTCCAGACGAATTCAGTTATGTTTCATTCCTGTGTTGGCCACTTCCACTCTTTTAACTATTCATTCCATAATCGTGGTGATGAAGGTGTGTAGATTCCCTGTTTTATGAAAATAGATGTTGTGACCTTTGAAAGAACAAAAGAGGCGACAACACCTCTGTTTTAGGAATATTTTTCAGCGGTCAGTCAGTGATGGAAATCAAACTTGACCTCTCCAAACCTTGAATTATTCTACACAGTGCTCTGATGAGATGTTTTCGATGTCAATACTAAACATTAGATAGCTGTATAAACTTTCTATATGCTCTTGACAACAAGAGAACTTGCATCTTGACAACTGTGTGCATCTACAATGATACTTACGACCTCAGTCTCCAACTGCACATGTGAATCATTTGAGTGCTAGCCTAAGCTTGCTTACACTTGGATCAACTTGCAACTGTCAAAAACCCTTGATACTTGTAGATGGCTGCAAAAACTTCTTAGCACCTGAACTTCATTAAAAATGGTGAATTGGTGGCTTGAAACTTGCGCACATTGGCCCCCAATGCCTAGACATTACTTGACACATGAACTCCAATTGACATCTGGGTGCATTGAGTCTAACTCTGTGTTTTGTGTTTGGTGTTGGCTTGGTGTTGTGGTTGCAGGTCACATGGAGCGGGAGCAAGGACTTTGCACCTTTTCTCTCTTTTTAATTTTTCAACCATAAAATCTCAATAAAAATACCAAAACCTATGATAAGGCCCAAAACAAATTTTGGTCTAAAAAGTCCTAAAATTGTTTAAAATTCAACAAACCAATTACAATTGATTCATCAAATTGACATGCGATAACGATTGAAATGTGTTGAGAGTTTTTCTGCCATCTTCACTATGTGTCATGAGAAATAGCGTTATGAGTAATCTGCTTTATGTCTGAAATGGATAGATATCAGTCATAATATTGATTTCCCTATAATAGGGTCCTAACATAGGCTCTACCTGGGGATGACAGCTCAACATAAGGTGTCAAGAATCTAGGAACTCTGAGTGTGCAGACCAGTTGTCTTATCCATTGGGTTGTTCCCAAATTGAATCATGTTTCCATGTCTTGTACTTGTTCCAAACTGGAGGGATACAAACCAAACCGAAAATAAAACTATGAAGAATTGGAACAAGAAAAAAAAAGTGCTCATCCTGTTGAGCTTATTAGCACACTCCTACCTACTCTAATCTACTAATAATTTTGTTGTTCTAAACGATACAATAGTGCCAGTGCAACCAGTCAAGAAACTGATTATATACATTGGCTTATTGATTGTTTATTAAAAACATTAGAGAAACAATTTGACCCTCTGTCCGGAAAACCCAAGGTGTGTAGTATAATGGAAATTGTAGATGAATGTGTACAATGGGACTGGAAAAATTCTTCATATAATCAGCTATAGGATCGATAAATTCATAATTTATTGATATACCTTTTATGTTTTCCATGACAAGTTGATCCTGGATAACCTCTTCCATTCCTTCATCAAGGCTGATCCTTGATTCCAGCTGTACAAAATCAGGTGCACAACCACGTCCTTCCTCTATTTGCAAGTCAAATGGTATAACAATTTCCTCTCTTTGTGGAGGAGGAAGGATTTCCAAGAACTACTTAGGATCTTGGAAATCATATGATTCAATTTGAACATCCAAAGGTTCAAATTCGTTTTCTAATCTTTCAGCAACTAAACCAAGAAAACAACTCTTACCTTCAGGTGTGAATTGGCTGGATTTTAAACAAAGAAATATTGTTTTTGAGAAAATCTCATCAATCTGAAATTTTGCTAACTCATCCCTCAAAGTTTGTAATATTTCACTAGATAAAAGGTTTTCCACATACCCTGTCATCTCAAACCACCATCAATGCTTAGAAATCAGGATTCTTTGGCAGTGAAGTTGCTCTGAACTTTGAAGCTCAGGATCTTGAACAATGGAGTCCCCAGGTGAATGGTACAACCTTCCTGTGTTTGGATTCTGTTCACCATCAGAAGTCAAATCTGAACTTGATATATTTTTCTGGAGAACTCGAAAGCTTGTTCCCTAGTGGAGTCGCCAAAATGTTATCACTCTATAATTTCTCAGGCTGAGGGAGAAATTGACAGAGGTAACTATTTCAACCGCTTGGAGTCTTGGATCTAGCCCTCCAAGACTTAGAGAGGGCTCTCTCTGTATGATTTAGCTTGGTTTGAAATAGGATATTAGGCTAGTTATGAGGGATCAAGGTTTTTGTTTTTTAAATGGTTGGTTTGGGACAATAAGGAGGGTCATTGGGCAAATGGGGTCTGTGCTTAAATATATGATTCACTCTCAGATCTAGAAAAATCTCCTACACAGAGCAAGGTAGTGGAAATGTTGGATTGAATTAAGTTTGAATAGTGTCAAATGAGGAAGAAATAGGGGAGGAAAAATCCAAGCAAAGGAGCATTTAAGAATTCCTAAATTGAGCTTTTAGAAGAGAAACATAAAGATTATCAAGAACCAGATGTAGAGTGTTTCTCCAATAAATTCTGCTCTATTAATTTTCCTTTGACAATAAGAATTTGAAAACAAATGAAATGATAACTGGAAAAACACTTAACAGAGAAAAGAAATGCCACCAACACCTCGACACAAGAATCCTGTCAACAAATTTACTATTACTGATTGATCATTTAAAGATTACAGAAAAACCTTCTAGAATAGCAAGGCCCATAGTCCAGAAAAAGAATCAACTTCCTTCCCAGGTCGAACCCCCCTTTCATCTTTTACATGTGGATATATAGAATAAAAATTCCTAAGCCTTCAAAAGACTCGAGCTCTAATTTTCTGTTTCTAATAATAGAAAACGGTTATATGGAATGACACATGTAACCACTAAACTGCCTAATTCCTAGGAACTAACTTAACAAAGAATGATTTGAAACTTGGAAATGCCACTTGAGCACCTCGAATGCTAGAGGTTGTTAGAATTTGTTGACAGCTGGAGAAACTGTGTTCTAACCACTGCCTGAAATGTGGGAAAGCTTTTTCCATTTTTCATGAATGAATTTAAATTTCCACCTGATGATGACCAAGCTTCCATCTGCTCCATGAAATATGGGATAAATATCTTTAGATTACCTCTTTCCCAACTACTGCCTCGAGTCCTAGATCTGCCTCGTTTTTCACTGGCTGAATTGGTGCCTTGACTGCCAGCTGTATTCAAAAGGATGTCCAAAAATAGGGACACTCTGCCACTTGTTTGGAAAAAAATATCCTTCAACCTCATGGATATAAAGGTTGTTCCACAATGTTGCCTTTCTTTCAGAGCCCATATTTATAATTCTATGGCCATCAATTTCCAGAGTCTTATCATCAACAATCTTCAAGCTCCCTTTGTATACCCCATGAGTTGAATCATACTTAAACATGTAAGCCATGTATTTGGCATCAATGAACGAGTCATTGATCACAACTACTTCAATATCTTCCCTATCCAATGCAACACACAAAACCAACCTCCCAATATGAATGAATCCATTTATTCCAATCTTGTTCCTCTCCTTTCCTCAGGATTTTTGAACTCTAGGATGGATCTCTGTTTCAATAGCTCGAATTGGTTGCAAAGTCCTAGCACTATGACTCTGTAAGGCTGAACCCTGATAAAACTGCGTAGTGGATCCGAAGAAATTGCTTCCAAAGCATCCAGAAGGCAATCTAACTATGCCATTGGTGCTTGTTATCTTCGATACATTTGGGTGATTACATTGTTGTAGCATTTCAATTTCTACCCGTATCTGCTCATAGCCCTCTTCCCCTTCACATAAAGTGATCACTTTGATGGCACCTAGTTCTGAAGTTTTGAGATCTCTAGCTTTATAGACCGCTCCATAAGAACCTTTTAATACTCATTAAAAATTTGTGGAGTATGACTTGCCCTTTGGAACCAGGTATTGAAAACAATTACCAAATGAGTACAATCATCCACATTTCGAGTGGAAAAACTTAGGCACTGTTGTAACAAGCTTCAAGCATCATGTATTGGCAATGTGGAGATTATTTGTAGAAAACATCTTCCAAATCCTGATGTTATTAGACTAATCGGTAGGTGCAGACACTAACAGATCTCCCTAGATCCACCTGGATCTAGAACAAAATAAGACAGGACATGACTCTTTCCCTAAGTTACAACCATTGAAATAGCTAGTAAGGAGGAATAAATGACATACCTTTGTATCACTTCCTAGGGTCTCTGTTGCTCCCGCTTCGCTTCGGTGCTCTCATGAGGTCAATACCAAGACAACACAAACCAACCAAAGTGAAGATAGAAAAATGTATTCAATCGTCAACTTATGTGTATGATCAAGGAATTACACAATAAAGTAGGAATGACTTTATGGGAAAAGGACATGCCGCTATATCATATTAATAAAAAGTAGAAGATACAACCTGATCACCTTGATGTCGCAAGCTTCCTTTCAGTGAATCTTGGTTCCAACACACACACTTTCTCAATCCTTGCATGAAGAAGATCCAATTCCTCTTGATAGACTTGCTAGAGTCTCCAAGCTCCTGTTCAAGCTGGGTTCTTCACACAATTCCTTCACCAATTCTCCAATTAATCTTTCTTAACCTTTTCCATGAGAATCCTATCAATATATAGGAGAGGAT
>SNQJ01S0004136.1:147557-177725 GCA_010110895.2 Picea sitchensis
TAGACTTGCTAGAGTCTCCAAGCTCCTGTTCAAGCTGGGTTCTTCACACAATTCCTTCACCAATTCTCCAATTAATCTTTCTTAACCTTTTCCATGAGAATCCTATCAATATATAGGAGAGGATGAGATGGTTACATAGATGATAATGATCCCACCAAATTAGGGAAACTAGTAAAATGATAACCATTTGAATGCCAACCCATTCTCTAGAAGATTCCCTTCTAGAACCCTCGAGACTTCTTCCTTTTTCCAAGCTTGAGAACAAGTTCACACCCTAGATATAGAGCATAGTGCGAGAAGTTCGCACCCTATCTGAAGGTGGCCTACAAGAATGGGTCATTCTCGCACCCTAGGCTATAAACAACCTACGAACTCTCTTTAAAAACATGTTTTCTGGAAGGAGATAAATGCCACTTTTCTCAGGAGAAAGTTCTTGTTGGGAGCTTGAGTACACCATTGTTAATACACCATATAGATGACCAAAATCATGGGTAACATAATTCCCCCCAAAGTATGAGGCTGGAATCAGTGACAACCGAAATACTTTGTAAGTTGCATGTGTGTGTCAGAAACTAGGAGCACACCTAATCGGAAACCTGCGAACAACCAAGCATCTGCAGAATATCAAACTAGCTCTGAGGTAGACATTCCCATACTCAGATCACAGACGGATGAAATTATAAGCATATGTCATGGCCACCAATCATACACTGTGGATCCATGCCATCAAAATATTGCATGGCCACCAGGAATACACTGTGGATCTATGCAAGAAAATTCAAATTGAGACGGCATAACCACGAGACATACAAAGTGGATATATGTGTCAACAAATTATACATATTCCATCACAACCTGGACAAAAGAGACGAGATCTAGGGTCTTCAATCCTGTCACCCGAAAGTACGAATATAACCATGTGATTACATGTGTTGAAGTCAAACATGGTAGAAACCACTTGATTACCGGTCATTGATGAAACCGTTAACAAGTGCAAGGGAAATCACCATTAATGTCAATGACTCCCAAGGTACAATAGTAAAATCCACTGAATGTGAATGAATGAGTTGAGGTCAAACATTCGACGGAATATTTCGATCAGGGGTCAATGATGTAAACCCATTGTCGAAAGCGAGGAAACCTGCCATTGAGGCATGCAAGTTCCAAGGTACCAAAGAATTTCTAAGTCTTGTTCCTGGTAATGAGCTGGAGTCGACAGAACAAAACTCATCATAGGAGGGCCTTGATGTATCCCCCATCAATGACATGAAATGAGTAACATATTTTGAAGGTGAAACAGAGTATGATGTAAGTTGGACTGGACACAGGGAAGGCCAACACAAAGAGAATGGACAACTACAGATGGCCGACTCAATAGAGGTTTCAGATGGACTTCTCTTGAACATATGAATTACACGACCAATGATTTGGCAGCATTGACTCAGAGACGATGCGGGGTATGACCTTGTAGCAAATCAAATGAGAGAAAAATGGATATCCCAAACTGGCTTCAAATAATGAATAGGGGGGTGTGATGTTCAAGAGCGACACTTACTGCCAATTAATATAAATATGAAAACACACCCCTTTCCCAAATTTTCCCCCACCATTTCTGGCGAGTACCTCTTTATTTTTACGCAAGATTAAGGAGGATAACATATGCTTGTTGATGTAATCTCATCCTTTAGATGAGTCCTTCAGAGTATGTTTAACGAATCCTAGGAAGGAGTGGTTCGGTCCCATTACGGGTATGTCAATGTTTGTTTAACGAGTCCAAAGATAGAAAACTCGAAGGTTTTTCATCATTATAGAGCCTGGAAAAACACTTAAAAGAGAACTCTCTCAGTTCCTTTTTCATAAAATAGTCTGATGATACCGAAAAAGAGATCAATTATCACCCAACAGACGCTTTCTTCAAATACTTTAACGAGCGTGAAAATAGCAAGGTCGCTCGGCAATCTTTTCATGTCTATAGAGTCTGAAAAGAGCTTAAAGAGGACTCCAGGGGGGTTCCTTTTTCGTATAACCTTGTTGAGCCCGAAAAAGTGATAAAAGTGTGCTCGACTGCATTCTCATGTATTTTCGATCGTGAGAATGGACAAAGACCAAGCTCGAGGTTTTGTACAAAAACCATGAAAAACAATCAAAACATGCGATGAAGAAGACAAAAAAATCTGTATCCCTGTGCACGAACATTGAGGTCATTACGTCTACAAAAGTTGCACTCATTAGGGTATTAGGCATTAGGTTTAATAAATAAAACAATTATAAAAACCAATAGCAAATGGTAAAAGTAAATATAAGTGGGTAAAAGTTCTTTTTACCATAGTCATTGTAACTTTGCCAATATTTTAGTCCAAAACCCCTCTTTTTCCCTTGAATTTCGGCGCTCGATTGCGGGATGTACAAGCATCCATTCGACGAATCGTCTCCAGCAGGGAGGTAATCTCCTTGTCCTCTATCTTTTCATGGTTAAATTTTTCATTTTCATTGGTAAAAATCATGTTTTTGAGTTTGTTTTAGGGGTTAAAGTTGCGCTCATCCATTCTCGCAAGCTAGCCACACAGGACCTACAAGAATGCATCATTCTCACAGGTGGCCCCAAAGGCACTTGCGATAACCTCACACTGTGCCTAAATGGCACCTCCGAGAACCGCAAAGTGCAAAAAAATCTTTGAAGTTTGCTCAATGAAAAAGATACCAGGTGTTGAATAGAGTTGTTGACCTTCTTCGTATGTTTCTTATGTAGGTATTTGGCTATCACCATGGTTCTAGAATGGCGTGAAAGAGAGAATGAAGAATATGATTCTATTGCCAGGAATAACCCGGGCAATGTTGCCTCTTTGCGAGACTATGGTCTCCTGAAATTCTTTCGTATCCTGGGTATGAGGGCCCAAGTCAGGCTATTGGAGTACCTTGTGCATATGTGGGACCCGGACCAACAAGTATTCCACGTAGGGGTCCACACATTTTCCTTGGATATTGAGGAAATTTACTTCTTGACAGGACTTTCATGGTGTAGGTACCACGCGAGCCTGACTGGTAGCAAAGGTGGTGGGCTACCCATGAGTGAATACTGCCATTTGCACTGTGTTCCAGAGGCGAAAAGGAGCAAAGGAAAGGTATCCATTTGGGGAGTGCAGGATTTGACCCTTCACACTATTTTGTTCACCATTGCTCATATGGCTGGGAGAACTGCTCCTCACATGGCTCTCTAGAGATAATTTCAGTATGCCATAGAGTGTACTGAGCCTCAGGTTTTTAATTAGGCAGACATAGTCCTTCGTAGTGTGAAGAGGCAGTTAACTAAATGCAGTCGAGGCAATCTGAAGCAATTCGGGTACGGTTCGTTGTTGGTGTCCTTCTTTCTTGAGAGGGTTCCCTTGCTGAGGTTGTAGGTTAAGTGGGGTTTACCGGCTCCATCGAATCCAAGAATGTTGAGGTGGTGTCAACTCATGGCTCGGCACGTAGCTAGACCAATTATCAAATACAATGATGCCTTCTTCAACTGGTTGCGACCACAGATGCTGATGGTAAATGATTATGTCTATGCTAGGTTGGAATTTAGAGGAGATTCGGACTTGGCCTTGCTCGAGGGCACTCAGTGGGGGGATCTTGGTAAGAAGTACACATTTTTTTCTTTTTAAATGTTTTTGTGAATTTTATCATATGAAAATGTTTTTATGTTCATCCAAGGTCTAATTACAAAATTATTTTTTGATAACACAGATGTGGGGCCTTACCGACCACCTAGTACTTCTCCTATTCAGCGACGAGGAGAGGTGGATCCAGTTCCACGATGGGACGCCAAATATTATGAAGTGGTGGAAAAAAACCTAGAGGGTTTGACAGTAGACATTCTAGACATGCCCCTTGGGGAGGTTTCGTGACGTTATCAGCGTCATACAGTAGGAGTGTCAGAGTCCATTGGCTGACTTCTTCGTAGGGTTGCCCGAGCAGTCATGTGTTACCGTGAACTTCATCCATGATGTCACTTTGTAGAAGCTATGAGCTTCAGATTTTGAAATTTTGGTCCTCGGACAGAACTTTTTGTAAAATACTTTTTTGATCGTTATATATACATACGGCTTCTACCGGTTTATCTTGTGTTGTGTGAAAAATTGATGTGATTGATTTATAAATGACCCAAATGTCTATCTAATACATAGTTAGCTAATGCATCAGTTAATGTATTTAGACATCTAGGAATATGTTGATATTCAATATAATCAAAATAACATTCTAAGAGGCGAATTCGCAAATACACTCGTAACAAAGTAGGACTTCGAATAGCATAGACATTACTTAACTGTAGTACTATGAGCTATGAATCAAGTCACACAAATAAGTGACAGATACCGAGTGAGATAGCATCAATCAACAATTCGATAACGGTGCTATACTCTGCAATATTGTTGGTCGCACGACCAAGACACACACCTCGTAAAGAGACAAGTTCGTTTGTAGGGGTGTAAATTTCCCATGCAGCAGAAGCAAGGTTCTAAGTACTATGGCTAACGCCATCAGCGAAGCCAATGTGGGGTAGGGAAGACTCCGACATATGGAAATCAAACACAACATCACATAAAGGCAGAGACCAGATAACGACAAAATCAAACTACAGTAACACACAAGAAGTATGATACAATAAAAATACAGGTACTCGTGCACAGGTGATCTTATGCATAGTACTTCTTCAAGTACAACCCATTTATGGGTTCACTCAAAGGGATACCATCATAATATACTAACTCATAAGCCCCTTTTTCCAAAACTCATCTAACGATATAAGGACCTCGCCACATGGCTTCGAATTTTCCAGATCCTAGCATATCTCGATCTTGCTCGTAGAGGAGAACCAGATATCCTTCGGAGAAAATGCAAGGCTTGACATGTTTGTCATATTGGTCCTTGACACGTTTTTTCTGAGCTTCTATGACTAGGGTAGCATCGCGTCGAGTTTCATCTAATTGCATAAGATACAATAGACGTTCTTCCTTAGTAGAAGTGTTTCGTAGGAGTTCAACAACTAGTTTTAAAGAGGGTATCTCACATTCTATCGAGAGAATGGCTTCTAAACCATAGACTAACTGGAAAGGTGTAAACCCAGTAGCAGAATTGATGGATGTTCGGTAATCCCACAATGTTGAAAACAACATTGTGTGCCAACTTGTTTTGTGAATCCCTATCATTCGTCGGAGCATGGTTATGAGAACTTTGTTAATTGCTTCGACTTGGTCGTTGGCTTGTGGGTAATAGGGCATTGAGTTTTCTTGGCTAAGACCCAAATTTTCAGTGAGTTCGGACATCATGAAGTTTCTAGAGTGGCTACCGTGATCAATGATGATAGCCTGAGGAACACCAAAACGAGCTATGATGTGATTAAAAATGAATAATGCTGCGGTCTTTCCGATATTGTCAAATGTTGGCATCGGCTCAGCCCATTTTGTAAAATAATCTATAGCTACAATAATGTATCCATGCCCCACGATCGAGTGGGGGTGACATGTCATGAAATCAATGCCCCATTTCGCAAAGGGACCAATGGAGACCACAGGGTGAAGAGGAGTGGGATAGGACCGTATCTTATGATTATAGGTCTGGCAAGCATGGCATTTTTGGACGATGATTATGCAGTCGTTAAATAAAGAAGGCCAAAAATACCCTGCTCATAAGATCTTCTGGGAAGTAGCATACCTAGACATATGACCACCACAGGCTCCAGAATGGCAGTCATTTAAGGTTTTCTCGGCTTCGTCGAACGTGAGGCAGCGTCAAAAAACTGAGTCAATCCCACGACGATAAAGAGTATCCCCAAGGATAATATATTGATGGGCTTGGTAACGAATTCGACGTCGGTCATTACTAGACAAATTAGGCCAGAAAGTATGGGTTTGGAGATATATGATGATATTTCCATACCAAATCTCATCGGAACTAATGAGGAAAAGAGATTCATTAGGTAATGAATTGGCTACTACATTTTCCATTTCAGAGTAGGGAAAGTCACATATCAACTCGACAAACATTAAGGATTTCTTGGACTTGGCTCGTTTGAATTCCAAGTCAAACTCCTGGAGTATCACGATCCATTTGGAGTATTTTCCCCCTAGCAATTGACATGTGAGAATGTGTTGCATAGGGTTGCAGTTAGAAATCACTGTAGTCTGGCGAGAGAGGATATAGTGTCGGAAGCATTGAACTGCCTGGACGGCTTCCAAGTCCAGTTTTTCGACATGTAAATACTTGGTTTCAGTAGGCGTTAGACTTCGACTCAAGTAGTAGATAACATGTTCATCGTGAGAATCATCCTCTTGGAAGAGAACCATACCAATGGTGTAATCCGAGGCTGCGAGGTAGAGGAAATAATCGTGACTATAATCGGGGGGAAAGAGAAGCAGAGAATGTGTCAGGGACAGTTTCAAAGCTTCGAAGGCTTTGTTTGCAATGGTATCCCATACGAACTCAGACCCCATTTTTAGGAGTCGCGTAAACCCACGAGTTATCTCGGCGTAGTTCGGGATGAAACGATGAAGAAAGTTTGCTTTCCCCTGCAAACTTTGTAACTGGAAAAGTGTAGAAGGAGGAGGGAGATTAAGGATCTCCTCGACCTTTAAAGGATCTACCCTAATCCCTTGACGTGAAACAATAAATCCTAGAAGTCAGCCAGATTCCACGCAGAAAATACACTTGTAAGGATTCAAGCGTATATGGTAAAACCGACATCGGATGAAAATGGCTCAGAGGTGGATTGGATGATCGACTCGATGCATAGAATGAGTAGGTAAGTCATCAAGATATGGTTTCACGATGTGCTTGATATCATGGAAGGCATAATACATAGCGCATTGAAAATTTGCACCAGCGTTCTTGAGACCGAAAGGGAGTTTTCGATAGGAGAAAGTGCCCCAAGGACAAATAAAAGCAGTCTTATGTTGATCCTTAGGAACAATATTGATTTGATTATATCTGGAGAAACCACCCATCAGAGAGAATATTTCACTTCCGGCGCAATCGTCGACAATCTTATCGACAAAGGGGGTAGAAAAGTTGTCCTTAAGACAAGCTTTGTTGATATACGTATAATCAACGCATACACGAATCGTGCCTTACTTCTTGTCAATCGGGACAAGATTGGAAACCCAGTCAGTGAGGGCCACCAGGTAAATAAAGCTGGCTTTGAGAAGTTTCTCGACTTCAAGCTTGATAGCAGCCGCTTTACGTGGGTGAACTGGACGAAGGCATTGACGGACGGGTTTAGCGTTGGGGTATGTCTTGATCTCATGTATCACAGTTTCGGGGTCAATACCTGGCATTTCTTCATAGCTCCAGGCGAAGACGTCAAAAAACTCTTTGAAAAGTGACGTGTAGGTGATGATTTCGTCAGGGGAACAGGAAGCTCTGATATGCACATTTTCGACAATTCCAGGTTTGATGGATATGTCGAGGGGAATAGTGGGTGAGATATTGCTTAAGTTCCCTTCAGAAAACAAATCATGTGTGGACTCGGGAACGGTTGAAATGACGACAACGGTCGACGGGGTCGAGATCCGTTGGTAGTTCTCGATGGTATGTTACTTCAGGAAGAGGAAAGAATGGTGATGTCCATCGTCCCAAGGGGTGTCTTCCATGATAGACATGATCATCTCGTCGGTGGGAAAAATGACACAGAAAGGATCTGGAGATAACTCACCAAGAGAGGGGGTAGAAGGGGTTGTTGATTGAATGGCCTGATAGGTAGATTCGACCGGACTTAACGACATTTCGTCACTGTAACGAAGATGATCGCCACGGTTAGGTACCATCCATGGGTCATGAGACGTAGGAGTTCCATGAATCGAGGTGGAGATCATGTTGATTGAAGCAACAGACGAGCATGGAACATCAGGCGGTGGAATGGGGAAAGTACCCATTAACGAAGAGTCTTTGAGAAGGCCTACACTGACGTTCCTGTAACCTGGGGGAGTTTTAGCGATGAACGGTACGTTGCTAGTACGGGTATTCGAGTTAAAGAAGGCTAATTGGTTGACAGTCACTACCTTTCCTTGATGTGGGAAATGTACGACACGAAAAAGAGTCGACACAACTACGTGCATGGAATCGATCCAGCTATGGACAAGCAGAATATTGTAATCGAGAGGAGTGTCAAAAACTTGCACTTCGACTTGGACCATTTTTCCTTCTAGCGTGATTGGAAATGATGGAAGGACACCGTAGGGCTTAAAACCGAAGCCATTGAAGGCTTTGAGAGTGTTCTTGGATTCAGTCAAAGAGGGAGAGCCAATGTATTTCCAGCAGGTAACAGACATGACACACGTCGAGGCACCCTCGTCGATAACGGTTCGACAAATGTTTTTGTTAGAGACAATCACTTGGATTTGGAAGACGAGTTGAGGGGGTAACCTTGGGATGTGATCTTCCAAGTCAAAAATTATTAAATTCGTGTCCATCGGGTCGATTCCACCGATAGATTTCAACAGTGCCTTCCGTTGTGTGAGACAACTTTGAATGACTTTGAGGGCTGACATCGCAGAAGGTGCTTGGGCCAGATCTTCAACAATGCTATAGTTTTGGGCAACACGAGCATGAGGATTGAAAGTTGATTTCCGAACGACGCCTTTTGGAGGGGGTTGAAGAATTGTGTCAAGGCTCGGTCATTCGATATGAAGAGGACCGTTGGTAGGTGGAGTCGCGGGAGAGAGTTGTACCAATGAAGGAGGTGGGTCATCAACCTTCTCTTTAGAGGGAGAATAATCTTTGGCTCGAGTGGTGAGTGCAATGTCATTCTTCTTTGAATCACTAGTACACATCAATACATAGGACGTCGTAGAGGGGGAGGGTTGGTCATGAATGACCAATTGGGCCTATTTTTGAGAGGGGAAGGTTTGGGACAAAACAACTGGAGCAGGTGGTTTCGAGGCTCCTTGAAGGAACTTAGTGACCTCAGCGCGTTGTGGGAAATCCTTCGTGTAGTGATCATCACCACAGATAAGACAAGGCTATCGAGGTTTGTGCTTATCCCTATATTCAATAGGTGGAGTTTTGGTTTTCTCTACTTGTGAAGTATTTTTGTCCTCCTTATTCTTACCCTTTCCTTTTCTAGATTTGTTTTTACTGGCTGGGGTAGACTGGACTGCATTTACCTCAGAAGTTTTGCTGGTGGGAGGGGTAGGAGACGGAGCATTTTGAACATTAGAAGAAGCAGGTTTGGGGGTGGTGCCTGAGGCAAAATGTGGTTGGGCATGGAAAGTGCCAATCACACCGTCGACTGTATGAGAGGCAGCTAGAGTAGTTGAAGTGGAGGAAGTGGAAGGATGAGGTGCGTCAGGGAGTAAGTCATAAAGAGTACCCGTTTGTGAGTAAATGAGGTCAAGATATTGAGCACGAATTATGGCATGTTCTTCTGTGACAACTCCATCCATGGCGATGTCACGTGCGATGTCGTTCACAAATGATTTTGTGAACCATTATGCCAGCAACTGATCGGGAAGTTTGAGTTTGATGAGACGTCGTCTCCTTTGCCATTCATGAATGTGGTCGGATATATGAGTGGCTTTGGTTTGTTTGAAAGAACTCAAAATATCGATTCCCATTTCATCATGGATCGGTAACTGGTAGTGGGTGAGGAAGGCCATAGCTAGGGTGTTGAAGTCGGCGAAGAAACCTCGTGGTAATTCTATATACCACTTTGCAGCAGAACCCATGAGGGTCATTTGAAAAAGACATAATCGAATAGAGTCATCCATCAAGGAGTTGGATGAGCACCAGAGGTGAAAATTCATGACATGATTGTTCGGGTCCTCTCCTGCTTTGCCATTGAATTTAGGGATGTCTAATGGTAGCTTGGCTGGTATAGTGGGCCATTGGGGAGAGTGATGAATTGGATAATTTAAAATCCTTGACAGATCCAGGAGATCCAAAGTGGCCAAGAAGGGTAATTGTCTATTCACATGCAGGTACTGGTGGCTTTGGGGAGGGAGCCCCGTCGAAAAACCAGTGGGACCATAAGCAGTCTGCATATAATGTGAAGACCCAGGCAGATTCGGTGGTTGTTGTGGAGGAAAGTAGCTCATGGGATTGTATCCTTGAATAGGGACGTGAGTTTGAGCATTCGAGCCCCAAATAGGATTGGACGTACCTGGATATGGTTGGCCTATACTAGGGGGTATAACGGATGCAGTTAGAAGCTGTTGCCCCCTAGTCGATTGAGGATTCTGTTGTATCAGATGATTCCAATACTGAGCCAAGGATGGAGGTATGTTTTGTCTGTAGGGTGGGGTCGGTGGGGGTTCTCCTCCAATTGGGGGTTGTGTTCCAATTAGGGGTAGTGTTCCAATTGGGGGTTGTGTTCCAATTGGGATTTGCGTTCTAATAGGAATTTTCCCTATAAGGGGGGGTTGAGTCAAACCTCCTTGGTGAAATTTTCCACCAACAGGAATCTAGTAATTTGGTGTGAACAACGAAATAGTGCCACTAAGATTAGTGTTGCCAGTGGAGGACAAGAAAATTCCTCCAAAAGGGGGTTGAGGAAGTGTCGGAATAAAGCCGGGAGTAGAGTGCCTAGAAGAAGAGGGACCACCAGGAGTTCCGAATGGGGTTTGGGTAGGAGCGTGAATAGAAGCATTCAACGCACAGTATCGAGGTGGAAGTGTCGGGGTGACACTGGGCGAGAGTGGCGTGTCGATGGGGGCTTGACTAGCCACTGTAATCCTGGTGTGAATACTCATAGTATCTATGTAATGGACCATTTCTATAGGGACGATCAAAATGTGGTCAGATCGCGGAGCATTTGTACCAGGAAAATAATAAGCAGTAGTAAAAGGTACTGCATCTGGGTCAGAGGTTTCAGGGAACGCAGGTGAGATGGTGATTTCAATGCCTAATCCTGCACCAAAAAGGTCCCGTCTAAAAACGACAACAGACCAAAAAGGATCTTGGCCCTCAGGTCCTGGAAAGGGTCCAGTCGGTGATCCAAAATACAACACAACTAAGTCTCCGGAAGAATTCACTCACATAATACATCTCTCAGAATCGGGGTGAATTCGAAAGTCCTCTCGAGTATTGGTAATTCAGAAATGTTCTAGAGAGTCGGTTCTTTCCACTTGTGGAGTGGTAACGTCTTGGACTTCACTCTGTTGAGGATATCCCTCAGGTGAGCTTGTAGGCAGGGGTTGGGAACCTTCCAGGTTTTTTGGAGTTAAGCCCTGCATTCTACATGAACGACGTGGAGGGTTTATTGTGAATGAGTTACAAACCTATGAAGAAATCCCTATGATCAACTTTGGTAAACAAACAACATGCGCTAGTAAACAAAATCTAGGAAACAATACCAAGCAAACAAGACCTTCTAATTTTGAAGTCACTAGTTGGCGATGAAATCCAACGTCGCAACAATGAGACGAGAAGGGGTTGGGCTAGGGTGGAAAAGTTATGCTAATAACCTGCTTAACGGACTTACACCCTGGTGCAAGCTCCCACACATAATCATGGGTATGCCCTCCAAGGAGCCCGAGTGAGTTTTGCCAACGTCGATTCCAGGTACCGTGAAGACTTTCCCCTTCATAGTCACCTTGTGTAAGACCCTAAGAATATAGGCTACTAAGGTTACCACCAACAACAATAAATCCTAGGGGGACAGTCGACAATCCGATCCACACGCAAGGGCAGGGTATCTAGCCCAAAATCAACTCGAGAGGCTTCCACTTATCATTGTGGGTATACCTCCAAGTGACCCCCATAATACGTGCAATATCTACACCGATATCAACAAAGAAGGGTGAGTAGCTCTGTCAATATCAATGCGAGAAGGCCTGAAACTAGGAAAAGTTTTGGAAAAAGACAAAAAAATTGAAGCGAATTCTGGACCCAGAGGGTCTATCAGGGTGTCCTGAAGACTCAGATATTGATAGAAATGGAGAAAGGTAAGGAACGAGCAAATGGCCAAGGAAAAACACCAAAAACCACAAAAAAATGGGTTGCATCCCTAGTGGAGTCACCAATTTTGTTATCAGACTAATCGATAGGTGCGGACACTAATAGATCTCCCTAGATCCACCTCGATCTAGAACAAAACAGGACAGGACATGACTCTTTCCCTAAGTTACGACCATTGAAATAACTATTAAGGAGGAATAAATGACATACCTTTGTATCGCTTCCTAGGGTCTCTGTTGCTCTCGCTTCGCTCCGGTGCTCTCGTGAGGTCAAGACCAAGACAACACAAACCAAACAAAGTGAATATAGAAAAATGTATTCAATCGTCAACTTATGTGTATGATCAAGGAATTACACAATAAAGTAGGAATGACTTTATGGGAAAAGGACATGCCGGTGTATCATATTAATCGAAAGTAGAAGATATAACCTGATTACCTTGATGTCACAAGCTTCCTTTCGGTGACTCTTGGTTCCAACACACACACTTTCTCGATCCTTGCATGAAGAAGATCCAATTCCTCTTGATAGACTTGCTAGAGTCTCCAAGCTCCTGTTCAAGCTAGGTTCTTCACACAATTCCTTCACCAATTCTCCAATTAATCTTTCTTAACCTTTTCCATGAGAATCCTATCAATATATAGGAGAGGATGAGATGGTTACATAGATGATAATGATCCCACCAAATTAGGGAAACCAGTAAAATGATAACCATTAGAATGCCAACCCATTCTCTAGAAGATTCCTTTCTAGAACCCTCGAGACTTATTCCTTTTTCCAAGCTTGAGAACAAGTTTTCACCCTAGATATAGAGCACAGTGCAAGAAGTTCACACTCTAGATGAAGGTGGCCTACGAGAATGGGTCATTCTCGCACCCTAGGCTATAAGAAACCTGTGAATTCTCTTTAAAAACATGTTTTCTGGAAGGAGATGAATGCCACTTTTCTCAGGAGAAAGTTCTTGTTGGGAACCTGAGTACACCATTGTTAATACACCATCTAGATGACCAAAATCATGGGTAACACCTGATAAATAAAATTTAGCACATTTGATGGGGTAGGGGAAACACTATCTCTATAGGTAATAAGAACTGGAAGCCAATCCTTTACAAGTTTCAACCATACCTTCAAGGAAAACATCATCACATCATCAAGGGAGACATGACTTCAATGCATACTTTTCTGATGACTAATATCTTTGCCAAAGAAATTGATGGGCAAAACAACATTAAAATCTTCTTCAAAACCCATCACGGTGTAGCGTTTCCCAAGCTATGCATGACTACTTTCCAACCACTGAGGAATCTATTCATTTTTAACTCTGCTTTCTGGCATTTTGGTGACAAAACAAATTGTATGGTAGCATCACTATGCTTCAACATCCTTTGTTGTAGAAGTCCATCAATCCTATCCAATTTTTCATGAAAGTTAGGAGGAACAGATGGCTGTTGAACTAAAGACTCTGAGGGACTACTTGATACTGTGTAGCCTTGCAGTTGAGACGAATTCAAGTCTGTTTCATTCCTGTGTTGACCACTTCAACTCTTTTAGCTATTCATTCCATAATCGTGGTGATGAAGGTGCATAGGTTCCCTGTTTCCTGAAAACAGATATTGTGACCTTTGAAAGAACAAAAGAGGCGAAAACACCTCTATTTTAGGAATATTTATCAGCGGTCAGTCAATGATGGTGATCGAACTTGACCTCTCCAAACCTTGAATTATTCTATAGGGTTCTCTGATGAGATGTTTTCGATGTCAATACTAAACATTAGATAGTTGTATAAACTTTCTAGATGCTCCTGACAGGAAGAAAACTTGCGTCTTGACAACTGTGTTCATCTGCAATGATACTTATGACCTCTGTCTCCAACTACACATGTGAATCATTTGAGTGCTAACCTGATCTTGCTTACACTTGGATCGACTTGCAACTGTCAAAAAATCAACTGTCAAAAACCCTTGATACTTGTAGATGGCTGTAGAAACTTCTTAGCACTTGAACTTCATTACAAATGGCAAATCGGTGGCTCGAAACTTGCGCACACTGGCCCCCAATGCCTAGCCATTCCTTGACACATGAACTCCATTTGACATCTAGGCGCATTGAGTCTAACTCTGCGTTTTGTGTTTGGTGTTGGCTTGGTGCTGTGGATGCAGGTCGCATGGAGCGGGAGCAAGGACTTTGCACCTTTTCTCTCTTTTTAATTTTTCAACCATAAAATCTCAATAAAAATAGCAAAACCTATGATAAGGCCCAAAACAAATTTTGGTCTAAAAAGTCCTAAAATTGTTTAAAATTCAACAAACCGATTACAACTGATTCATTAAATTGACATGCGATAACGACTTAAATGTGTTGAGAGTTTTTCTGCCATCTTCACTATGCGTCGTGAGAAATAGCGTTATGAGTAATCTTCTTTATGCCTGAAATGGATAGATATCAGTCAGAATATTGATTTCCCTATAATAGTGTCCTAACATGTACAAACATACAAAGTGTTTTTATGAGTTCTTCTATGTCCATGTGACCCATACTGTTAAACAATATCCTTATGATGATATTTCTTATGTTGACATTTTCTCTTTCCCTTTTCTATTGTGTCTTTCACTACTTTTCTTTTTGTGATCAATTGATTTCAACTGATTCCAATAGTTAAACCAATGCTAAGCATCTTACGAATCCATCTTTGTCCATACTATCCAAGAATATGCTACTGAATTTTCCACTATGTTGACCCATATGTCTCCGTACTATCATGAAGTATTCATTGTTGCAACTGATCATCAAACATCAAATGTGTCCACTGGTATTCTCTATCTGTCATCCAAACTCTGCATGTATGTAACAACCTGTGTTGAAGATCTCTTTGTCTAAATTCAATCATAGACTTCTTCTTGTGTAATTTTGTCAACTGATCAATCTGTCATTTTGTATTTATGCTAACTGATTTCTTTGAGTCTGTCTACTCGAACTATGTAATATGCTCGAAAGATGAATCTTTGATTTGTAGAGATGCTATCTAGACTCCCCCTATTCACCATACATATTTTTTGGGAGTATCCAAGCTGGATGGCTCAAAAAAGTGTCTGCTTGGATGCAGATTCATCATCATTTTCGTTGGTAGTCTCAACATCTTTCTGAACTCTGACTTCTTTTTGTTTGTCTATGGATTCATCAAGTTGACTACAATACCTGAAAATACAATCTCTTGCACCTGTTCCTTATTTACTTATCCTTATTTTCTTTCATTTCTTTTCCAAACCTTTAAGTATCTGACATCTTCCTTTTTCTTTGTAGATTTGTCTTCATATTGTGTTATTTCCAGTATTGTGATCTATGGGACCTGGTCTTTGTTCACATGTTCTTCCTGTTTTCTTATCCATACTTTATTATATATAATATCAATGTTCTCTTTCATGGAATTATTGATCATGCTTCTACAATCACAAGCTATGTTTCCATAGTTATGATATTTGTAAAATTGAATGTTACGTGGGGCCACATAAGCATTTCTTGCTTGAACATTTCTTTTATAATCCCTTAAATCGGTAACCTTATGTCCAAATTTAGTACAATAAAAACAATGACCATAAAAGAAATTTACATACCTGGGAGTGAATGATCTTCTTTTTGGTGTAGTCCTTCTAAATTCCTACCTTGACTGATCATGATCATGATTGAAGCTTCTTTGTGGCTTGAACATGTATGGTCTTCTTGAATATGTATATTTATCAATTTTCTTAGATTTCAGTTGACCATGATTCCTTGCTTTGATTACTTTTGTATAAGTCTTTCTCCTTTCTTCATTCTTCTTTTCTAGCAACCTAGAATGCTTTTCTTTATTCTCTACTACTAACGTGGATGTTTTTGTCTCTTCGACGTTCTTATTGAGCTTGACGAATTTGACTCTTAGTGTGACAACTTCTTCTTCAATCTTCTCAACCTCTTCTTTTTTCTTCATTATTTAAGACTTCATGACTTATTATATTATCTTTTCTTCTTTAATTTGGATTTTCAATGTAATTATTTCTTCTTCGAGTCTTCTCTCTTCTTGACAAAACTCTTCCTCAAGCTGGTTTAAGTCACCGGTTCTTTCCTTGAGATAATCTATCCATATCTTTTCTCTCTTTTGCTTCTTCCTTTTGTGTTTCTATGTTGTCTTCTAAGAACTTCTTTTGATATTCTAGAGTTTCTTCAATTCTTCTGGCCTCTTGTAGTTGAGCTCTTAAAGTCTTGATGACCTGTTGAGCTTCCTCGGAACCTTGAACACTTTCCTTTTGTTTCATCAATTCTTTCTTGAGTGACTTGTTTTCTTCTCTTTCTTTCTTTAAATCATCTAAAACACTGGTCAGTTCTTCTTCATAAATGTCTTCTATTTCAAATGGATTTTTTTTCGAATTAGCTTCAGGGCATTCAATTTCAATATGTTCACATTTTTCTCAATTAATGCAAAACAACATACTTATGTTGATTATGTACTCTTCTTCTTTTAAATTTGTCTGATATGATCAACATATATCCTCTTGATATGTACTTGCATCTTCTTTGACATTTTCTGAATCTGTGATGGGTGAAGAATAGATATTATGTAACTTATCCCAAATTTCTTTAGCTGATGAACATTTACCAACCTTTTCTCTTACCGGGTCAGGTAATCCTTCCCAGATGAAATCCATTGTTATTTTTTTATTCTTCAATTCCTTCTTGGCTGCAGTCTTTACTTTATTTGTAGCATGGTATCCTGTCACAACTGAATACCAAATATCATATCCTTATGCCTCTAAAAAGGTTATCATCCCTATGCTCCACATCTCATACTTTAGACCATTCTGACCATTAACTAGTGGTACTCCATTCTCAGTATAATGCATGATCTCCTTGTTGGAGTTACCTCAAACACACCTAGGATTTATTTTTCCTAAGTTTTGTCCTTGTTTATTGGTCATAATTAGTCATTATCTAGTCTCCTATATTTTAGGGGAGAATATTCCACCTGGAGAATATTTTGTTTTAGTTCACACTTCAGTTTGACTAGTTGAGTTGAGTTTAGATGTTGCATTGGTTTTGTCACCATGAAACATTGGGATCATCACCATGATAATGCACACTTTCCTTGGTATCATAATTAGAGTGGCACATTACCCTTGATTCCCTTATCTACTCCTCACTACTCTTTGTTTAGTCAGTTAACTGAAGACTAGTTGACTAGTTAACTCAGCTAGGTGGCAGTTCACTCTCGTAACTGCCTGAGAGACTAGACTAGGTGGAAATTCACTCTCGTAAATATTGGTGTGTGTCTAGGTCACTTTAGACCACCACTATGGTGCATTTCTTCTCCTCTAGTGTGCATTGGTTGATTTATACAGAGTATATCATGTGTAAATTATTCATTATTCATTACGGTTAATGAGAATTCTTCCATTCTTTCTCTCCTTCTTCTTTCTCAATTTCTCTCTGCAAATGTGTGTATTATTTTCTAGATAGATCTATTCTGTGCTGGTTCAACACATTTACATGGTATCAAAGTCGATAGACTGATAAGAAAAATATACACCAATTTTTTTTGCAGGTACAAAAGATTGAAGACAACGGAAAGATGGATTTCCAAAATTAATTCATTCTTACACCTTAAAACTATTTTGCATGGAAGGAGAAAATAGCCATACATCTCTAAAACAGAGGGTTTTACAATTTAACCTTGAATATAGATACAAAACTAACATCGGCCATAGAAAAATCCAAGTACTTAAATAGCATGGATGAGGCACTCAGAACAATTTGCAGTCTTATTTCTCCCGATCTCCTTTTTCACATATCTTCGTGTAAGACCCCCAATGAAGCCTGAACCACCTTGGAAGGGATCTTTGGAAAATAGGATGATATGAGGGGACACATGATGGAGGTGTAACTTCTCACATTGGATCCAAAAATCTTCGACAATATCCAAAATTTCTTTACAAAATTCAAGGATTTACTGTTGCAACTCAAAGCTTGCGGTGTTGATAAATCGAAGGAGGAGAAAAAGATGGTTCTCACCATTGTCTCCAACATTGGTCCTGAATTCTTTGTATTCATATCCACATTACATTTTGTCAGATTCACCTCTGGAGCCACCTGGAAGATGCCTTCTCTTGAGGAATTTATCGAATCCCTGACACAAGAGAAAACCAAGCTCATCAACATGGGCACAATGAAAGGCCCAAGGTAGAATGCACTCACTGTGCAATATGGCAGCCAAAAATATAATAAATCTAAATATAAATATAAACGAAAATCTCAGGCACATCCAAAGAAGGAAGGGTACACAAAACCCTTCACCAATGCCTCGAGATCCAAAGGGGAAAAGGGAAGAAAAGGGGAGAAATGCACATACTGTCACAAAGGATTCCATCCAAAATATTCATGCATGAAAAAAAATAGATCTAATGACTCAAATAATTCAGCAAACAAACCTTGGAGATCGCATCCTCGAGGGTGCCAAGAAGAAGAAGCCAGAAGATCAAAATTCCAAGAAAGGCAATTCTAGCCATGCCATGATTGCCATCAACTCCTCTCTTGATGCTTGGATCATTGATTCGGGAGCATCATATCACATGGATGCCTCAAAATCACTATATTTTTTATTGGATGCATGCAAAGGTCATCCTATTCTGATGGGGGACAACTCTTATGTCGAAGTCACCAGCAAAGGAAGGATTGAACTCACCAACGAAAGCTTCGAGAATGTGCTACACGTTCCTAAACTTGCCATCAACCTTCTCTCCATGTATCAGATGATGAATTACGACATTGTAAAGAAATTCATATTCACACCAAATGTCATGGACATATACGACATGCAAACCAAATCTAGGGTTACTACCGGTGAGGTAAATTATCAGTCTAGATTGTATACTTTTTCTGAATTCATTGAACCTGATTTTGCTTTACTACTTACTCATGCTGATGAAAGTAGTAGGATATGGAACAAAAGGTTTGGACATTTGAATTTTAGATACATGCAACAACTTAGCAAGAAAATATTGGTTGATGGTCTACGAGACATCCATTTCTCCAAGGGAGTATGTGAGGGATGTGTTCTCGAAAAACACCCTCAAGAGAAGTTCAACAAAGGAAAGTCTCAGAGAGAGTTTTCACCTTTAGATCTAATCCACAATGACCTTATGGGTCCTTTTCCATATCCATCCATCAGAAAATAGAGGTTTTTTCTCATTTTTGTTGATGATTTCTCATGTTTTACATGGATATACATTCTCGGGTAAAAATTAAAGGTCTTTCAACACCTCAAAGATTTCAATGCTCTAGTTGAGACACATTCCAGAAAGAAGATCAAAGTCCTCCAAAATAATAACGGGGGAGAGTATGTCAATCATGAGATCCATTATCTTTTCCATGAGGCAGGGATTCAGTTGCATCATACAGTTCCCTATACTCTGCAACAAAATGGACTTACTGAGAAGAAAAATAGATCTCTAAAGGAGATGGCATCTTGATTGTTGCATGCAAAGTCACTACCACATAGACTATTGGCCAAAGCACTTAAATGTGAAACATACATCCAAAACAGATCTCCCCATATATCTGTCAAGGATAAGTACACCTACGAGGCTTGGAGCGGCCTCAAACTGGAAGTGACCCACTTTCACATTTTCGGTTCACGTGAATGGGCCTCGATTCCCTCTGAAAAGAGGAAGTCACTTGATCCACAAAGCACTGAGTGTAATTTTGTTGGATACCCCAATGGTGTGAAGGGATATAGGCTTATTGATATTTCATCGGATCGGCTCATCATTGAGAGAAGTGTCCAATTCGAGGAAAGTGTCTCGCATGTACCTCAACAGTCGCATGCAAACACCTTCATTCTTCCACCTGTCTGAGATGATGAGCATGAACATGCTGACTCTTCTTCATATGAGAGTCCTGACTCAGAGGACTCAGATGATTCAAATTCAGATTCCGTACAGTTAGATGCATAGTCAGAGAATCTAGATGCAGTTGTAGAGCCAGAGCAAAGGCCCAAGTGGGCACAAACTACTCTTCAGGATGCAGGGGATCTTGTTGGTGTTCTAGTCAATACTAGGAGGAATCGATCTGATTTCAAGGAGCCTCCTATTGCACTCACTTCCATTGAACCATTTCCCTCCATGCATCTTTTCTTGGTTCAGTATTCATATCCACAGTCTTATGGAGAGGCTGCTGGAAATCCCTTTTGGGATTTGCCATGGAGGAGTAGTACAACTCACTCCTCGAGAACCAAACTTGGGATCTGGTTCCCCTTCCTTCTGGGAGGAAACTTGTCATATGCAGATGGGTCTACAGGAAAAAGAGTGCAGAGGATGGACAGATTAGTAGATATAAATCCAGGCTTGTTGCCAAAGGCTTTTAGTAGGTTCATGGTATTGACTATGATGAGACCTTCACTCCAGTAGTGAATATGGATTCCATATGATTGACACTTTCCATTACAACAACTAAGGGATTGGAATTCCATCAGATGGACATGAAGAATTCATTTATTCATGGTGATCTCTCTGAGGATATCTACATGGATCATCCCCAAGGATTTATGCGGGACTCATCTTTGGTCTGTCAACTGAAGAAGTCCCTTTATGGCGTCAAGTAGGCTCTAAGGGCATGGTATGCCAATATGGACTCCTACCTATTGGCACAGAACTTTGTACATTGTAAATCAGACCCGAATATCCACATGCTCAGGATGGTTGATTCAATTCTACTCTTGGTTTTGTAATTTGATGATTTGATGATCACCGGCTGCTAAACTTCAACGATTTTTGCAGTCAAGAGGATTCTACATGATAAGTTTTTGATGACGAACATGGGTCCACTACACTTCTTCCTTGGAATCGATATCAGTCAGGATGCATCAGGCATCAAACTATATTAGGCCAAGTATGCATGAGATATCCTTGAGATATTTCACATGACAGACTGCAAGTCTGCTCCGACTCCTTTCCTATCAGGAGTCAAACTTGAGGATGGCAAGTAGACTCCACTGGTTGACAACACACTATACAAACAACAAGTGGGGAGCTTGTTGTATCTCACACACTCCAGACCAAACCTCTCCTATGTAGTTGGCATAGTTTCCAGGTTCATGCATGAGATGCATGAGCTACATTGGAAGGATGCAAAGTGTGTCCTTCTAAATGTACAGGGAACCATCAACTTTGGGATTCATTATGCAGCAAATTCTACATTATATCTCATCAGTTTTACTGATTCTGACTGGGTTGGTGATAGCACTAATCACAAGTCCACATTTGTTTACTCACTTAGTCTTGGTTTCGAGCCTATCTATTGGTCGAGCAAGAAGCAAGCTACCATTTCTCTATCTTCATCCAAGGAAGAGTACATAGGGGTATTTAACATAACCATTCAGGCTATGTGGATACAACATTTTCTCACTAAGTTGGGTATCCAGTTTCATCGTCCGATCGTCATCGGGTGTGACAACGAGATCACTCTAAATTTATGAAGAGATCCAGTTCAGATGCAGTAGACGAAGCACATCGAGATCCACATGCACTACATCTGGGACTTAGTACATGAGGGGATCATCGACCTACAGTTTTGTCCTACAACAGAACAAACGATAGACATCTTCACCAAGACCTTCACTGAGCAGAAGTTCTATTCTCTGTGAGGTCATCTTGGAGTGAATGACACAATTTCCTAGAAACTATAGTTCTTCTCTTTTACATACATTGTACCTTGAGGGGGGTTTTTTCTCATGAGGTTTTTCGTCTTTCCTCACTTTATTTCAGTGTATCTTTTGTATTTGGGTACCTAACATGGCCTCATTTTCGGGACGCATTCTTTATTTTCACAATAGTGACGTCCAGGGAAGGTGTTGGAGTTACTTCACACACACCTAGGATTTATTTTTCCTAAGGTTTTTCCTTGTTCATTAGTCATAATTATTCATTATCCAGACTCCTATATTTTAGGGGAGAATATTCCACCTAGAGAATATTCTCTTTCAGTTGACACTTCAGTTTGAATAGTTGAGTTGAGTTTAGATGTTGCATTGGTTTTGTCACCATGAAACATTGGGATCATCACCATGCTAATGCACACTTTCCTTGGGATCACCACAAAATTGGCATATTACCCTTGATTCCATGATTTACTCCTCACTGCTCTTTGTTCAGTCAATTAACTGAAGACTAGTTGACTAGTTAACTCAACTAGGTGGCAGTTCACTAGCGTAACTGCCTGAGAGACTAGACTAGGTGGAAGTTCACTCTTGTAATTGTTGGTGTGTGTTCAGAGCACTCTATACCACCAATATGGTGCATTGGTTCTCCTCCAGTGCACATTGGTTGAGTTATACAGAGTATATCATGTGTAAATTATTCATTATTCATTACGGTTAATGAGAGTTCTTCCATTCTTTCTCTCCTTCTTCTTCTTTCTCAAATTCTCTCTACAAATGTGTGTATTATTTTCTAGCTAGATGTATTCTGTGCAGGTTCAAGAAATTTACACTCCTTCCACTGGTTAATTTTTTTTTTGAAGGAACCTGCTCTGATACTAATTGTTGGATTACTAAGAGGGGGGGTGAATCAATAATGATCAATTTATACCACTTATTAATCCTAATAACCACAATGCATATTCCTTTAACTTATTCAAAAATGTTCATCAATTCCTCAGTAATATGTTATTTCATAGTATAACATTAACATCCATTAGTGCATAATAAACAATAATAGACACATCCACATAATGCAAAGTACACTGGTATTTTACGTGGAAATACAATGTGGGAGAAAACCATGGAATGATTTTATTATATGTCTGTAAGAATTACATTCAAAGAAGCACAAACTTCCAATTCTTTGGATCCAACCAAAAGGAGGCTCCAACCCCCTATGTTCTTCAGCTCCAACTCGAAGGTGGCTACAACCACCCAATTCTCTAGCTCCAACTAGAAGGAGGCTCCAACCCCCTATGTTCTCCATCTCCAACTAGAAGGTGGATACAACCACCCAATTCTCTATCTCCAACCACAAGGAGGCTACAACCCCCTGTGTTCTCTGACTCCAACTGGAAGGTGGCTGCAACCACCTAGTTCTCAGGATCCAACCTAAAGGAAGAATTAACTCCCTGATTCTATGGAATCAACCGAAAGGAGGATACAACCCCCTTTCCTTGCCTCGTCCAAACTCCCTAAAATATAAGTGTCAAATAAATGATGAAACCACTGCCACATTGTCACTGTGAGACATATCACTACAAACCTATACTAATATGTGCCAATAACCTATCACAACATGTACCAACAACCTGTACCAATAACCTGTAATCAACCTGTACCAATAACCTGTACCAACATATACCAAATACACCAACAACCTGTACCGATACTCTCCTCAATATATCATATCTGATAACAACCTATACCATCACAAGTGCATCAACCATGCACATCACAACACCTCACAACCATCACCAATAGTAATATATATATTCCACATCAACCATAAACCATGTGCCAATATAACTACAAATATGTCCAACAAGATTACCAACAAGTTCCTCTAACAATGTACCAAGCATGTACAAATCATGTATCAATAACAAGCCAAGTTATACCTCATCAATATGGACCAACATCACCATACCATACACCTCATGTATATTACAACTCATCAACTAAGTATCTCATCCATGAACTCAACATATACCTCAACCATATACCAAAACATCAAGAAAACCAACAATAGTCCTCTAGCAATACATCACAAATCCATAAGCCAAATACCATAAAACCATGTGCCAAACCTCACTATTATGTAGCCTCAAGCATGTAGCATGTCATGACCAAATGTAAGCATAAAAACATGAATATAAACATGCCTATAACTTTGTAACAAACCTATGGTGTATATGATCATAGACTTGCAAACCTTCCTTAACTTCAACAACAAGAGACTAGCATTTTCATCAAAATTTACTTTAGTCTCACATGACTAATGTTGGATAAGTCAACAACCCTAAATTAAAAAAAAGAATAAATCGATACTTCTAATGCATAAAGGTATGAAAATTATATGCAATATTCTTCATCGTCTTCTCTACAAATTCTCTAGATTTCACTACTTGGAACCTCCCAGAAAAGCAGTTATAGCAAAAATGTCAGACCTTGCTGAATTATGGATTATTCTAGAGAGTGAAATTGTAGAGAATGCCATGGATGGAATGTTTGTTGTATGGATATGAACATGTTAAAAAACATACTAAATACTTTACTCTAACCAATTCATTTGGTCTCACTAAATTTGGATCTGTTATGAAGAAGTTAGGATGTTTTTATCTGAAACACTTGTTTTAGACTAGTTTCAGGAGTAGCCACAAACCCTATCTTCCACAAAGTGTAAATCCCAAACTACAACGACCCGGAATATGAAATTTTTATAACAATTACCTGGATATGTTGGCTCAACATCCTCCATATTTCTCTATCTGAATCATTCTATAAAAAACATTATTGCAAAAAAGGTGAGATGACCTATAAATAACATACCTTAGAAACCATCACCAAAAGACTTTATCCTACCTTGAATTTGGGCCTTATTTACTTCACCATCCCTCTGAAATTTTTCTTAGATCTCATTTGGTTACTGCAGTCACTTGTAGATATTCAATATGCTCAAAATGGGTGCTAATGGGAGACCCTTTCTCTCTTATTTATACTCTCCAAGCAACTTCCTCTAGAAGTATCCACTTAACCACTTTGTCCACTTAGCCACTTTGTCAAATTTATTATTTAATTAATTTCTCCTTGCAACCACATTGACTAGGAATCTTCTTGAAGACTTTCTAGAATAATTGACTTATTGTTTACCTTTTAGGGGATTCTAGAATACTCTTGGGGGTCCTCAAACTTCACAAGGCCATATCTCACTAACTGTGAGGAACCACGTGGCATTCCACATATCAACAGAAATGGCATGACATGTACTATCTATATAGAATAGTATTACATGTATATTCACTAATATCCATTCCTTTATACCTCAAACAAACGTGGGACCCTTACCCATACCTTTGCACTAACATAATTCTCTATCAGACTTCTCCAAGGGTTGACATCAATATCTAAGGGTTGGCATCAATCTACAATATCACTCTCCAAGGGTTGACATCAATGAAAACCAATATTCCAAACCAACTTTCCATCAACCTAAACCAATTGTCTAACAATCTCCCCCTTTGGAATTGATGGCAACACCAACATTTATGGCAACACTTAGTCATGATAATTATTCATTCTCATACTCCTCATCAATGTTTCTATCTCTCTCCAAGTATTTTCCTCTAGAAGTATACACTTAACTACTTTGTCCACTTAGCCACTTTGTCAACTTTATTATTTAATTAATTTCTCCTTGCAACCACATTGACTAGGAATCTTCTTGAAGACTTTCTAGAATAATTGACTTCTTGTTGACCTTCTAGGGGCTTCTAGAATACTCTTGGGGGTCCTCCAACTTCACAAAGCCATATCTCACTAACCGTGTGGAACCACATCGTGTTCCACATATGGAAATGGAATGATGTGCACTATCCATCTATAATAGTCTTACCTTCATATTCATTGATATTCATGCCTTTATACCTCAAACAAACTCGTTTCCATTACCCATACATTTTCTCTAACGGAATTCACTATGAGACTTCTCCAAGGGTTGACATCAATCTACAATACCACTCTCCAAGATTTGACATCAATGACAACCAACAATCCAAACCAGTTGTCCATCAACCTAAACTAATTGTTTGACACCACACAGTTGTCTTTGCACTGCAATTTTTAACTGGTTCGGCCTCAACTCATCTTGTCAAGTAGTATGGTGTGGTAATTATGCACCTGACTCATGTTCTCCTTGCTAGTGTATTAATCAATCTAACAAAATCCACTGCCCATTTGCCAAATTCCTACAAACTGAATTGCAGATTCAAAGGCATCTCATCCCTTCGCGATGACCTTCCTACTCTCTAAAAAATGTCATAGATATGACAATATTCCTTAGAGTCCTTGTGAAGGGTGGGCCACCATATCCCTGCACACAAGACCTTATGGGTTTTCTCCTTTCCTTCATAATGACCTCTTTCAATTCCCTCATGCACCTCTGCGAGGATAATCGGTCTTTTGTGTTCTAATACACATCGTCGCAGTATCCCATATGTGGCTAACTTATATAAGTTTCCTATGATCAAATGATAATTTGTTTCTTTAACCACTAATTTCTTCTTTTTCACTACTCTGATGTCGGATGGGGTGTTTCCTATTGTTGTACTAGATATCAAAAATTGACTATGCTGCCCAAGGTACAAATTGGTTCTCATTCGTTTACCTTTGATCATGTGTATGGTAGCACTGGGTCTCCTTCATCAGCCATTTTTGAAGAATGTGTTGCTCCACTTGTTGATGGTTTGTCCCATGGATACAAGGCTACGGTTCTTGCATATGGACAGACTGGTTCAGGCATGAGAGAACAAGGCAGAAGCAAAGAAGTTAAGCGGTATGCATGGTACTTTCTTTGGAGCTCTATATTTAGTGTTCCCGTGTTCCTTCTTTCCATGGTTTTTATGTATATTCCTAGAGTTAAAGACGGATTGAATGCAAATTTAGTAAATATGCTAACAACCGAGGAGCTCTTGAGATGGATTTTATGTACACCTGTACGATTCATAGTTGGATGGCAATTTTATGTTGGTGCTTATAAATCCCTGAGACATGGATCGGCTAATATGGATGTTTTGGTAGCCCTTGGGACAAATGCAGCTTATTTTTATTCATTCTATTCACTGGGAAGTTGCTGAAAGTTTTAGCCAAAGGCAAGACTTCAGAAGCCATTTCAAAGCTAATGGAATTAGCTCCATACACATCAACCTTGCTCACATTGGATGATGATGGAAAAGTCAGAGCCGAACACAAGATCAGTAGTGAACTGATTCAGAAGAATGATACTCTAAAAGTTGTTCCAGGTGAAAAGATACCAACAGATGGGTTGGTGACAATTGGGGCATAGCGAAAGCCATTACTAAGGAAGTTGGCATTGAAACAGTCATAGTAAAAGTGCAGACCCTTTCAGAGCTCCATAAGCTGCATCTTTTCTTTCACGAACTGAAGAACCTTCTCTACCAATACATTTTCATACAATTCAACGTCATCTACTTTTGCAAGCATATTTCGAAGAATTTTGTTGCAAGGATATTTGTTTTTTTTTTGAATTGCATAGCTGATCAATCAAGAAGGTTTTGGCGAAAAAATGGCAAGCGGCCATCATGAAGATTTTTGCTTCTCTACAATGGTTACACATTAAATCATAGCCAAGTAAGAACACTCGAAGGAGCCATATTATACCTAAAATTATCCCATTGAATTCGATAAGGTTACAAAATGGAAGGAAATGAGCTAGGAAATATCATAAGGTACGATCAAATCTGGCAATGTTTGTTGGGGAAATGCCCTCCTTATTTGAGCCATATTTCGAAGATTTCTTTGTGTGGTCTTATGATACATACCATGTGTGAGAAATCAAGCTGGATATCTTGTCTCTCATTGCAACAGAATCATCTCCTGGATGGCCACTCTTGCACAGGGCTATTTTAATGATAAATGTTCCATGTTCTCAAACTCAAGACCGAAAAATGTCCGTGGTTGAGTGGGCACTACAATTGCCCGATAGGCGTGAACAAGTGAAAGGAGCAAGAGCAGAGGTGACTCATGAGAGTTCTATGAAAAGTGGTGAAATTGGAAATTCAACGGAAATATGTTTTTAAACTTTGAATTGAACCATATCTCTCAACACCAAAATCGTGATCTCGCATGGAAAAGATTTCACAACACATTTGTACACCATCCTATCTAGTCCCTGAATGAGATTCGCGAATTCAAATGATGCCATGAAATTTCTCGAGAAATGTCTTCTTCACGTCGATCACTCACCTCGTTGGTCACATGCATTAAGGTTTTTCATGCGGATGTGAGGCAAATTAGGGTTTTTGCGCGTTGAAGAAAGCCAAGAGCCGTTACTCTAAAACCCTTGTCCAGACTGGTAGAAAAGAGGTCAGAAACGAGGTCAGTGAATAACCAGGGAAAATGGAGTGTGGGTCAGATTGGAAGAGGCAGAGTTCCAGATTGTTGAAACATAGAAAAGAGAAGAATTAGGTCTATATCCCCAGAGAATAAGTCAGGCAGTGTTTAAATCATTGACAGAAGCGTTTCGGCATCAAAGGAATTATCAATACCCCACTTGTCAAAACGATTTGTAACGGTTCGAAGAGCTGCAACAGGTCGCGATAGATAATCCAGATGACTGATTCGAAACCCCCTACATGCGAGACCTGTCTTTGACAGCAAGGAGTTTGGGCACGAGTTCAAACGCTTCTTTGTCTGCCTATCGAGACGTGGTGCACGATTTCCTGGGCGACGGGATCCTCAATGTCGACGAGGAGCTCAGAGGAAAAATCAGAGTATTCTGTAGATGTCGTCCATTGAGTGATGAAGAAATATCTGCGGGAGCTTCTTCAGTGGCAGAATTTGATACAACTAGAGAAAATGAACTGAGCATCCGTGTTAACGGTTCTTCAAAGAAGGTGTTCAAATTTGATCATGTTTTTACTACTCAAGATGATGAAGTGGTTGTTTTTGCTGATACTGCACCAGCTGTCGTATCAGTTTTGGATGGATATAATGTGTGTATCTTTTCCTATGGGAAAACTAGAACTGGGAAGACATTTACTAGGGAGGAAACCCATGACAACAGGAGAGTAAAATATCGGACATTGGAGGAGCTCTTTCGAGTAGCTAATGAGAGAAATGGATTATTTAAATATGATATCTCAGTAAGTGTATTGGAAGTTTACAATGAGCAGATTCGTGATCTACTTGCATCCCCAACTCAGCCGGGGCATACTGTTAAGAAGCTTGAAATAAAACAGGTAGCAGAAGGTGTTCATCATGTTCCAGGACTTGTTGAAGCACAAGTACACACCATGAATGAGGTTTGGGAAGTTTTGCAAACTGGAAGCAGTGCAAGGGTCGTTGGTTCTACCGATGCTAATGAGCATAGTAGTCGTTCTCACTGTGTACTTTGTGTGATGGTAAAAGGAGAGAAATTAATCAGTGGGGAATGTACCAGGAGCAATATGTGGCTAGTTGATCTTGCAGGAAGTGAGAGAATAGCAAAAGTAGATGTTCAAGCGGAGCGCCTTAAAGAAGCTCAATCTATCAACAAATCTCTTTCTGCTCTTGGTGATGTTATATCTGCATTAGCAACCAAAAACAACCACATACCCTACAGGAATTCCAAGCTTACACCTTTGCTCCAAGACTTATTAGGAGGAGACTCGAAAACTCTAATGCTTGTGCAAATTTGCCCTAATGAGTGTGACTCAGAAGAAACCTTAAGTTCATTGAAATTTTCCACTAGAGTGAGAGGCATAGAGCTAGGTCCAGCATGGAAACAACTTGCTTCCAGTGATCTTTTGAAGTATAAACAAATGTTTGAAAAGGCCAAACAAGAAGGAAAGGTAAAGTTGGTCCATTCTCATACAGGAAGTGCCTGAGAAATCTAAATAAAGCACTGGAGGCCCTTGGATGTTTTGTGGGTTGTTTCCATTGTTCGATCCTCCTCGACATGACAGCGCTGGAAAAATTCGGCGATCTCTCAAGCTTGGAGTTTGCGTGAAGATGATTACAGGTGACCAACTAGCGATTTGCTAAAGAAACCCTGCATTTGCTTTCACTCAAGAATAAAAAATTTGCCAAACTAAAGATGAGCATCAGAAAGATTCTATCAAGTGTATCACCCATATTATGCACATCTAGCCAAAGGTGTTTATAAGCTGCCCTACGTCAGTAACAGCTCAAAGTGATGGCAGAGGCACCTGGCAGTCTCAGTTTTCCATGAAGGCGAACCGTTTCAGATTCCCGGAACGCAAAGAGATTGTTATTAGATTTTTTCTTTTAAATAATTGTTGTATGTAACAGAGAAAAGAGGGGAGGGAGACAGTCGGGGAGCCTTTCAGAGGCTAGGTTTGTAATGTATTCTTTTTCAGCAAATATAGAACAGAGTGCCAAGAGATTCTATACTTTGTCACTGTCTAATTCTGTTTTCTTCCTGTATTATTGTTTCTGAAGTTTTCATCACTGCTCTTTCTTCCTTACATTCATTATTTCAGCTTGTAATGGTT
>SNQJ01S0004136.1:190398-231683 GCA_010110895.2 Picea sitchensis
AGATTTACGTGGTTCACCCAGTGTGGGCTACGTCCACCAGAGAAATTGCCAGGTCCTTCCTTTATTATTATCCAGCAAATGAAGGGATACAAGCTACAGCAAAACCCGTTGTAACTTCCTCTTCTTTCTCTCACAGTCTCCTCTCTCAAAATATAATATTTACCATCAATCATAGCCGCAATACATTTCCCTCATAAAAGAGGGTTGCCTTCTAGGGCAAAAAACCCTAACATAATCTCTACCGTTAGATCTGTGACCTTATAATGAACGGTCCAGATTTACAATGAAATTACAATATACTTTTATAAGACAATTTTTGCTTCGGGGGCTTCGCCCCTGAACCCCCGCTGGGGGCCCGCTTGCCCCCAGACCCCCTAGCCGGGGGGATAGCCCCCTGGACCCTGCAGAGGGGGTACCCCCCCTCTACACTCCCCCGCATGGAAGAGTGTCCATACTTCTGGGGTGTAAATACTTCATGGGGTATAAACACAGCTGAAAGAAAGGACCTATGAATCAGGAAGATAATCAGGCTCCACAACCAACACCCCTTCCTGCGATGTCCATGATAATTCCATTCCTCTAGTACTAGGAAGTATTCATCCCAATTTTCACCCTTATTGTCATCCCTTTTCCCAAAAAATTGAAATTGAGAAAATTGTTCAAGAGTTAGTAGAAGAGAGTGTTATCTGTTCCATATTATTCTCCTATAGTCATGGTAGTCAAGAAAGAAGGAACTTGGCGCATGTGTCCAAATTTTCACACCCTCAACAAACTCACTATGAAAGACAAATTTCCCATTCATGTCATTGATGACCTTTTGGATGAGTGGTGCTTTGTATTTTACCAAACTTGATCTCCATTCTGGATACCACCAGATATGTATGAAATAGGAAGGCATTCCCAAGACTCCATGTAGAAATCATGAGGGTCACTATGAGTTCTTGGTCATACCCTTTGGCCTATGTAATGTCCCCTCCACTTTTCAAAGTCTCATGAATCATATCTTTCATCCTTTCCTCTATAATTTTGTCTTATTTTTCTTTGATGATATTTTCATCTATAGTAAAACTTGGCAAGCCCATATTGCTCATGTGGATCAAGTTCTCCATCTACTCTAAGAACAAACTTTTTCTAAAATGGTCTAAATGTGCTTTTGGAGCCTCTGAAGTTGAGTACCTTGGTCATATTGTTGGCAAGGATGGTGTATGGGTGGATCCTAAGAAAATTAAAGCTATGAAGTATTGGACTCACTCTAAAACTCTTAAAATCTTGTGTGGTTTCCTAGGTTTAATGGGATATTATCGCAAGTTTGTTTAGAATTATGGAAAAATTGCAACTCCTCTCACTTATCTCCTTAAAAAGAATGCTTTCAGTTGGACTCCAACAACTTATCAATCCTTTCAAACCTTGAAATATGCTATGTGCATGAATCATGTCTTAGCACTCCCTAAATTCACCAAGATATTTTTCCTGGAATGTGATGCACCAGGGAAAGGAATTGGGGTAGTCCTCATGCAAGATGGTCAATCTTTGGCTTTCACTAGCAAACAACTATAAAAGAGACATTTGGGCCAATCAAACTATGAAAAGGAAATGTTGGCTATTTTGAATGAAATGGATCTCTAGCATCCTTATATATTGAGGAAATAATTCCAAATTAAAACAGATCATCATAGCCTCAAGTATTTTTTGAATCAAAGATGTTCCTCCCCGGAGCAACAAAAATGGGTGACCAAGTTGTTTGGATATGATTATGAAATCATCTACAATAAGGGAAAATAAAATATGGTTATTGATTCTCTTTCAAGGAAATATGAAGTAGAAGGGTCCCTCTTTTCCTTCTCATTCATTGTAGCATATTGGCTTCAGGTCGTTCGCCAAGAATGGTTGCAAGAACCCAAAATTTCTAACATGATCCAAAAATTGCAACAAGATCCTTAAGTTTCTCTAGGGCACTCTTGTCACAATGAATAGCTTCGCTATAAATATCATTTGTATTTAAGAAAACATTCAAAACTTAAATCCACAGTTCTCTCTGAGTTTCATGCTTCACCCACAACTCGTCATTCAAGATTTACCAAAACCTATGAATGGGTCAAACATTCTTTTTTTCTAGGAAGGTATGAAACATGACATCTGCACCTTTGTGGTTGAATGTGATACCTATCAATGCAATAAGGGAGAAACTGTCAAATCTCCAGGCACACTCCAACTGCTCCTGATTCCACCTACTATTTGGATGGATATTTGTATAGATTTCATTGTTGTCTTACCTAAATTAGGCAATAAGTTAGTCATCATGGTGGTAGTATATCGTCTTTCCAAATATCCTCATTTTTTTGTTCTTCAACACCCATTCATCGCATCCACAAAATGGATCAAATTTGTATGGATAATATATTCAAACTCCATGGTATGCCTCATTCTATTGTCTTTGACTGTGATCCAAATTTCAATAGCAATTTTTGGCAAGAATTGTTCAGGTTCCAGGGAACCTAATTGCATATGAACACCACCTATCATCCCCTGTATGACGAAAAAATTGAAGTTGTCAACAAGTGTTTGGAAACATATTTGTGTTTTTTGCATGTGACAAAAAATATCAATGAACTTAGTGGTTACCCCTATATGAATGGTGGTACATCACATATTACCATATCTCCACTTGCATGACTCCCTTTGAAGCAGTCTATGGGAAAAATCCATTGTCAATTTTCTCATACATGTTAGGTGTCTCCAAGGTTTATGAGTTTGAAAAAAATATTACAGTCCATGCGGCCATTCTCTGTACCCTCAAAGAAAATTTGGTCCTGGCTCAAAATCACATGAAGCAACAAGAATATTAGGGTCATTCTGAACATCAATTTGTTGAAGGGGACCATGTGTTTCTTTGTCTGCAAACTTATAAGAAGATTTCACTCAAATATCAACGTTGTTAGAAAATTTCCCCCAAATTTTATGGTCCTTATAAAATTCTCAAGCGAGTGGGGCCCATGGCCTACCAATTATCTCTACCCAATCACTCTAATATCCATCATGTTTTTCATGTCTCATGCTTAAATAAAGTGAATGGAACTCAATGCCTGAATAAAACTAGTCTCCCTAAGTTGGATGAAGAAGGTTCCATTTGGTTTCAGCCATAAGCACTCTTGTACTAGCATGAGAATCATCTCCATCAGTGCACCATCAAGGAAGTTTTAGTTTAGTGGAAGGATACACCACCAGAAGATGCCACCTGGGAGTCGACTACCATTCTGCACAATTTTCTCATCTCAAGCCTTGAGGAAAAGGATGTTTTTCAAGGGGGAGGGCATATTAGGGACATAACCTCCTTAACCCATCACATAGGTACAATAATATGTTTTCCATGTAATAATTGTTGACTTTAGTAAATGAGGCCTAGTTAATAATGTGAACAAGTGTAATGTAAAAATACTTAATAGAATCTTCCGCTTCTAGGAAGATCTTCCTCTAGAATGTTCTTTAGAAGATAGAATTGGTATAAATAGGATTAGAAGGCATGCGAAAGTATTATCTTGAGAATTATTGTAATAGAGTTCTACTCTGCTAGAGGTTTCCCTCTCGAAGAGGCAAGTGAACTTGGATTTCTATCAATAAAGTTATCATTGTTGATGTTTTTATTCTCTATATTTTTTGTTTCGTTGGTATTTGTTGTAATATTTTTGTTTATGCTTATTATAATACACCTAGTACCTTACAGTAATTGATTAATTCTCTATATTTTGGATGGAAATGGTTCACTAAGCCATCTTCTATATCACTCATTATGGAAAATAAAGATTCATTCCTAAGTATAACATAATTTATAGACTCCATTATTACTCCTAATAAACTCGTACTTGTTAAAGCAAGGGACTCAATAATCAATAAAAATAAAAAAACATTTGTAATGCGAGATAAAGTAAATAATGGATAAATAAACATTAAATATTAAATATCATAGCAAGGCATTATGTACATGTTTTGAGTATAGATAAACAATAAATAATAAAGTAAATAATGGATAAACAAACATTAAATATTAAATTAAGTCATTCTCTACATGTTTAGAACCATAAAACCATGCATTCATAAATTCTCATAAGACCTATAGGGAGCACTACAATGACTAACCATGAATAAATTAACACCAAAATGTACATATCATAGAAAGATGCAATTTCCACACATTTGGATTATATATATATTAGATTCTAAAAACATGTACTCTTTGATTCTTATATTCATAACCCATAAGATCCATAAAGCATGGTATTTACTACAACGATCATAAAGTATGGTATTTACAACAACAATCATGACAAAATGATACAAATGAAAAAACCATCAAGTAATACTTGATGCCTTCTACAAGTGTATTTGGGGTTGACAAGGGGCTCATAGATGCAACACTAGATATTGAATTGTGTATGTCGGGTTGATCCAAGTGGATATTGGTGGCCACCCACCTATTCCAACTGGCTCCTCTTGACAGTTTTTAGTTCAACATGTTCTTATGTGATTCTTTGTAATTGTGGGTTCTACACTTCCGGGGTTGTCTGAATCCCTACACAGCTTCTAGGTGGAGATTGGTGGCTGTCTACCTAATCCAACTAGATTATTTTGGAAGTTTTCAAGTCAATACATCTTTATGTACCTCCAGGGGCATTTTGGGGCCCTAAACAATGTTTTTTATGTCTTGCCACAATCAAACTGTAGACAAAGTCACATTTTGATGGCCTAATGTGTAGTTCTCAAAAAGAACATTCCAATGAGATATCACACACCTAAAACAGAGGTCGTATGCAAAATTTATGACCTCGGGAAGTTGAGGTACCAACTTTCCCATCGGAGCCCACATAACGTTTGGTGTTTCATCTCCTAGGGTTAGGTTTTTGGATGTCTAGGGTTTTTTCATTCATGAGTAATGTTAAAAAAGCATCTGGAACCTCATTGTAATAATTATTCTTATACAAATACGCATAGCAGCCACATCTCTTCTCAGAGATAGCTACCACCATTCGAGCAAGTTATTTTCATTTCTGCAGTTTTATAGTTTTAGCCTATTTTATTTATTCAATAGAAGTTATTGTTCACTAGATATCTATTTTTGTTCTCAGTATATTTGTCTTATTGTATTCATTATGTTATTCATTTTGTTCCGCTCATAAATCCATATTAGTGGTATCAGAGCATCCTGCTCTTCATTTATTTTTCTTCGTGCATGTCCCTGACAAGATATGGCTACAAGAATTTGGGACTCGAACCAGTTGATCCTTTGCAAGATTAGTTTCTCTGAGCCCAACAACAATCCATGGGGGACCAAAATAAAGATGATGGAGCAAGATATCCTTTCAAAATGTTTTTCGAGGAAGCCCTTGTGCGACAAAGGAACAAAATGATGGAAAACTTTGCACATATCCTTTAGTGGCTGCTTATAAAAGGCGCATCTTCATCAAGCGAGCATGAAACCCCCTTCAAGGTACAAGTAAATTTTGATATTCCATTATTTGAAGGACTAATAGATGCGTATGTTATAGATAAATGGTTGAATCTGCTCGAAGGGTATTTTTCGGTCCACAATTTTTCCGACAGGGAAAATATTACTTTTGCACTCCTCAAGGTCGTCTTGTTGGTTGTGGAGCCTAATTATCTTCATGTTTCATAGGTATTTGTTTCCAGTCATGTTTATACCCCATGAAGACTGTACACCCCAGAATACTGTACACCCATCCATGCAGGGGGGGTGCAGGTGAAAGAGGGCCCCCGACGGGGGTTTGAGGCACAACATTCCCCAATGGGGGGTTCAAGGGAAAAGCTCTCGAAGGAAATTTTTTCTTGTAAATGTATATTGTAATTTCATAGTAAATATGGACCATTCATTATAAGGTCATAAATCTGATGATCGAAGTTATGTTATGGTTTTTTTCCATAGAAGGAAACCCTATTTTATGAGAGAAATGTATTGTGGCTATGCATCATTGTGAATGTTGTATTATGAGACAGAAGACTGTGAGAGAAAGAAGAGGAATTTACAACGGGTGTGTTGTAGGTTGTATCCCTTCATTTGATGGATAATAAAAAGGAAGGACCTGGCAATTTATCTGGTGGACATAACCCACACCAGGTGAACCACATATATCAGTGTCTCTATTGTATTGTGTATCTTCTGTTTTTTATTTGCGCAGTTTTTTTTATTTTATTTCTCTGTGATCCTATTTTTATAACAACTGACATCAGAGAGAAAGGTAACTCGCAGGAAAAAAGGATTCCTGATTTGAGTGGGAGAAATGGCGAAAGATGGAAAGTTTAGGGTCAAGAAATTTTATGGCCAAAACTACTAGTTATGGAAGATACAGATGGAAGATTATTTATATCAGAAGGATCTATTCCTACCATTGGGTGGAATAGCAAATAAGTTGATAGCCATGAAGGATGAAGAATGGGAGGTTCTTGACAGAAAGGCACTAGGAATGATCTGATTCAGCCTGGAAGCGTCGGTGGCTTTCAATATTTCAAAAGAAAATACAACAAAGGAGTTGATGGATGCATTGGATAAACTGTATGAAGAACCCTCAGTGTCCAATAAGGTATTTCTAATGAAGAGATTATTTAATATGTAGATGTTATAAGGTGGGTCTGTTGCAGATCATTTAAATGAATTTAATATGGTTACTAATCAGCTAAGTTCTATAAAAGTGGACTTTGATGATGAGGTCAGGGTTCTTCTAATATTGTGCTCATTGCTAGAAATTTGGAATGGCTTGGTCATGGTTGTAAGTAACTCTGTCTCTGGTTCAAACACTTTAAAATTTGATGATGTTGTTGGTGTTATCCTTAGAGAGTAAATGTGATGGAAAAGCATAGGTGAGACATCAGGTGATGTGTTAAACATGGAGAACATGGGAAGACAAAAGGATAGAGGAAAGGGTTCAAGGAACCACGGGAATTCTAGGAAGGGAAGATCCAAATCCAAACTGGAAAATATAGAGTGATGGAATTGTGGGAAGAAAGGACATATGGAGAAAGATTGCAGAGCTCCAAAGAAACAAAGAGATGCACAGCAGGAGAAAAATTGGGAAGCAAATGTAACAGGTGATGTGTTACAAGATGTTGGATGCTTTCTATGGATAATATTTTTGAGTCTTGGGTAGTAAATTTAGGGGCTTCATTTCATGCCACACCCCATAGGAAACATTTTCTAGATTATGTTCAAGGTGATTTTGGACAAGTTCATTTGGGTGATGATGCACCATGAAAAATTGTTGGAATGGGAAAGGTAAAAATAAAGCAAAGAAATGGAAACTAGTGGTTGTTGAAAGAATTAAGACATGTTCAAGATATAAGGAAAAATGTAATTTCAACAGGGAAGTTGGCAAGTGAAGATTGTATATCCATATTTACAGATAAGGTGTGGAAGGTCTCCAAAGGATCACTAGTGATAGCAAAAGGAGAGAAGGTAGGTACATTGTATTTATGTATTGGTAATATTGACTCTTCTATCTCTTTAGCTTCTACAAGAGTGGATACAACACCATGGCATCATAGGCTTGGATGCATGAGTGAGAAGGGGATGCAAATACTTCAAAAAATAAATTTTCTTCCAGATCTTAAACAAATTGATTTGGATTTCTGTGAGCAATGTGTTTATGGAAAACAGAAGAGAGCCAGATTTCTCAAAGTCAGAAAAGAAAAGAATAGTGAAAGGTTGAGATTGTGCATACAGATGTATGGGTACCAACTCAGGGATCATCTCTTGGTGTCTCTCATTATTATGTTACTTTTATTGATGATGCAAATNGTTCAAGGTGATTTTGGACAAGTTCATTTGGGTGATGATGCACCATGAAAAATTGTTGGAATGGGAAAGGTAAAAATAAAGCAAAGAAATGGAAACTAGTGGTTGTTGAAAGAATTAAGACATGTTCAAGATATAAGGAAAAATGTAATTTCAACAGGGAAGTTGGCAAGTGAAGATTGTATATCCATATTTACAGATAAGGTGTGGAAGGTCTCCAAAGGATCACTAGTGATAGCAAAAGGAGAGAAGGTAGGTACATTGTATTTATGTATTGGTAATATTGACTCTTCTATCTCTTTAGCTTCTACAAGAGTGGATACAACACCATGGCATCATAGGCTTGGATGCATGAGTGAGAAGGGGATGCAAATACTTCAAAAAATAAATTTTCTTCCAGATCTTAAACAAATTGATTTGGATTTCTGTGAGCAATGTGTTTATGGAAAACAGAAGAGAGCCAGATTTCTCAAAGTCAGAAAAGAAAAGAATAGTGAAAGGTTGAGATTGTGCATACAGATGTATGGGTACCAACTCAGGGATCATCTCTTGGTGTCTCTCATTATTATGTTACTTTTATTGATGATGCAAATAGAAAAACTTGGGTTTATTGCATTTGACAAAAATCTGATGTTTTTGATACTTTTAAGAAATGGAAAGATTTGGTTGAGAATGAGATAGGAAAAAGGTTGAAGTGTCTCAGATCAAACAATGGAGGTGAATATTGCAACAAGGATTTTGATGATTACTATTCATACCATGGGATTCGTAGAGAGAATATGGTTCCAGGAACACCACAAGAAAATGGTGTGTTAGAAAGGATGAATAGGACAATCATGGAGCGTGCAAGGAGTATAAGATTGCATGCTGGTTTTCCCTTACAATTCTGGGCAGATGTTGCAGATAATGATATTTACTTAATAAACAAAGGACCTTCAAGCTCTTTGGAAGGTGGAATTTCAGAGGAGGCATGGACAGGTAAAAATGTAAACTATTATTTTTTGAAGACTTTTGATTGTGAAGCATTTGTCTATATTGATAAAAGAAATAGAACAAAGCTTGAGGAAAAATCCAAGAAGTGTACCTTTATTTGATATTGTCTTAATGATTTTGGTTATCACTTATGGGATTATGAAAATCACAAAATCATTAGGAGTATAGATGTCATATTCAATGAGAAGGTTGTGTACAAAGATTAGTTGCAGGGAAAGAAACATGAAAAACAAAAACCAAAATACATAGTGCTTGATGAGATCACTGAAAAAGAAATTCCAAAGGTACCAGAAAATCAAAATGTACAACAACAAGAGAAACATGTATCTCAAACTCCTGCAAGTGTTGTTAGAATATCTACCATGTTAAGTAGACCCCTAGAACGATACTCTCCTTCATTGTATTATTTATTGTTGACTGATTTTGGTGAACCAGAATGTTATGAAGAGGCAATGTAGGTAGACACTAAAAAGAAGTGGGAGCAAGGCATGAAAGAGGAAATGGATTCCCTAGTAAATAACTAGACTTGGGGTTTGGTTTGGTTTCTTGTAGGAAAAAGAGCATTGCATAATAAATGGGTTTACAAGTTGAAGGAAGAAGATGGAGGCAAAAAGTGGTACAAGGCTAGACTTGTTGTAAAGGGGTTTGCACAAAAGAAAGGTATAGATTTTGATGAAATATTTTCTCTTGTTGTTAAAATGACTTCAATTAGGACTATTTTAAGTATTGTCATAGTAGAAAATTTACATCTTGAACAGTTAGATGTAAAAACAACTTTCTCCATGGGGATTTGGACGAAGATATTTATATGCAACAACCACAGGGGTATGAAGTCAAAGGAAAGGAAAATTTGGTATGCAGGTTGAAGAAGAGATTGTATAGCATAAAGAAAGCTCCAAGGAAATGGTATTTGAACTTTGACAGTTTTATTACAGAGCAAGGTTATAGTAGATGTCATTCTGATCACTGTGTTTATTTTAAAAAACTAGAAAATGGAAGTTATATTATCTTGCTATTGTATGTAGATGACATGCTTGTTGCAGGGTCTAATATGCAAGATATAGATGTGCTCAAGAATAAATTAGGTAATTCACTTGAAATGAAGAATTTGGGTGCTGCAAAGAAAATCCTTGGTATGAGAATAACAAGAGATAGGAAAAATCAAAATTTGACATTGTCTCAGGGTGAGTACATAGAGAAGGTGTTGGAGAGGTTTAGAATGCAGAATGAAAAACTAGTTAGTACAACTTTGGCCAACCATTTCAAATTAACCAAAGAAATGTGTCCCAAGACATAGGAAGAGATAGAATGCATGTCCAAGACCCCTTATTCATCAACAATTGACATCTTGATGTATGTGATGGTTTGCACAAGACCAGATATTCACATGCAGTGGGAATTACATGAGCTTCTTGGGGGAGGTCATGTGGTTGTTGATTTCCAAGTAATTATATAAACCCATCTTTGGTTTGGGTGGGGGTTCACTTGTCCTTATTCATTCATTGTTACACCTTTCCCACTCTTCATTTTTGGGAGCCTCACTCTTGTTGCATTCATTTTATCTTGGTCTAAGCATGTATATGAATGGTGGCATGAGGGTGGCTTGGGAAAATTTAGGGGATCGTTGTTCCACTAGTTCATCTTCTTCCCCTTGTCTCCTTTCTCTTCTTCCTCTTAACTCACTACCACTAGTTCATGTGTTCATGGGATGAGCATGGACACGAATGGCAGGAAGAGGAGATCCATCGTTGAATGGATGTAATGATTTACTGATCATTCCAGGAGGGAAAGGATGCATGTGTGCATGAGCTTGATGATAGTTCGAATGGAACTATCCACAACTAGGATTCCTTGGAGTTTCTAGTAGGGAAATTTCCTTAAGAGTAGCACTGGAGCCCTGGAGAGAAATGGAACAACCTCAGGGACTGCATGGCAGAGAAAGGTGTTCATTTCTTGGGGTTGTGCAGGATGAGGGGGAAAGAGAGTTGGAAATTAGGATTGTTGTGGGGTTGGGAAACCTGAGAGATACTTAGCCAACTACTGTGTATTTAGACTTGGCCTAGGACCCATCCTTGTGGATTCATAGCCCTGGATTGGGGGTGACCTGTTGTTGAGAGTAAATGAACAACAATGTCTATGTTTGGGAGGAATGTCCTTGGTCTACATCTAGTTGGTGAACGTTTACTTGCAAAGATAAGTGCTCTCTTTGTTTCTGTTTAATGTATTCCATTGTGTATTTAATTATCTCTGAGATATGTATTCTAATGTGCCTGTCTATTGGTTATTTTTTGTGGGTGGAACATTATTTATCTCTATTATGATGTGACATGGATCTTGTCTTATGCATGTGGTGTGCATGCTTCTAACATTATGAGAATTCCTTTTTTTTTGAGTTAGAGATCAGAGAACTAAGTCTTGGGACTGCAGTGTGCCTAGCCCGTGGGTGGTTGGGTGTGTCGCAGCCTATCTAAGTGGCGTAGCTCGACCTGTGGGTGGTCGGGCATGTTATAGTTTTGTAACAAATCTTCTGGTTGAAACATTGGGCCAGTATGGGTCAGATTTATTCATCGTAATCTCATGGTTGAGATCGATTTATGACCTTGAAGTCGAAAAGCTCAGGAAGAATGGTGTTGCAGAATCTATGTAGGAGCTAGAACGTCAAGGATCCTTTGTAAGGGTTCGAAGGATTGTGACCATCCCTTTCAAATTCGGGAGAGTTCACCACTGTGGGATCCTCAGAGATCTGGGATCATTGGATCGGAGGACAGGTGAACAAGGTTCTTCCAATGGAAAGGAAGCAAGGGTTAAGTCACAACCGTCAGATCCTATTGGAGAGAAGGATCAACGACCAACAGGCATTGTGGGAAACCAAGTTGCATGGGAGTTAATTCCTCAAGGCGGTCCCATAATACAAACCATGGTTTCACTGAGGGGTTACGTGTCAGTGTCAAGAGAATTGTGGGGAAAAAGGCAAGTTACTCCAAGTTGTCGATGCATTCCCCTGCAAATGAAAGGCATAAAGTGATGTGACATGTTAGTGCTTGAACATCAAAACTCTGTATAGTCGAAGTAGTTGGGAACCGTTGATCTGTAGGAGGACATGCATCAACCAATCATGTGCTCCGGATAAAACACTCTTGGAAAAAGGATAGCGAGGAGGAGGTTTGAAGTTTGATATTTCCGAAGTCTGGAGTCCCAAAGTAAAACATAGCCATCAGATTAAGGAGGACACGTGGTGCAGATTTGTGGACTCTGAGTGAAGATCCGAAATGAATCTTATTCATCTAATCCAGGAGGACACATGGTGATAGATTGGTCAGTTTGGGAATTCAGAGTTCGGGAGAATTGGAAGTTTTCTAGTATGAACTTTCGAAGCCCAAAGTCTTGAAGCCCGAAGAGCCAAAGTGGTGGGGCACGATGATGTCAACTAGAGGTGATGGGGAACCTGGAATTCTGCAAAGTGACATGGCTTGCGAATGTCACCTGGGATGACATGGGCACATGGGATGTGTGCTACGTGTTAGTAAGTTTTGAGCATTTGGAGTATTGAAAATTTAGTTAGAACGTGACATGTGTCACCCGCCTGATTGGGACACGTCTTCGCTCCTAGTATTTTTCCACGTGGTAACAGATCGTGTAGTCCAGAGATTGGGCACTCTGGAGGAAAAAGATGTGACAATTTGCGTTGGGTCGAGAACTCCTGAAAGCCCGAAGGCCAAAACACATATCGACCATTGATCCCAAAAGACACATGGCAGTAGATCTCATAGTCTGGAGACTTGGTAATCCAATGGTTTTCAAGCCTCTATGAGTGAAATGTGTCGAAGCCCGAAGTCACAAAGGCATGCATGTCGTCGATCTAAGACCCCTTCAGGACCTTTCTCAACTGTTATATCAAGCAGTGGAAGGATGGTGCAAGCACTTCGATAGATATCACTCCGGGGAGTTGAGTGACCCAATATTTGAAATGTCCCGGAGTCTCGGAGTAGCGAATTCATGCGGTTTGTTGATCCAAGACCCTCCGGGAGTTCTTGTGACCATTGGATCTGGTAGAGGAAGCATAGGTAAGTACTTCGGAGGATTTTCAATTTGTGGAAGTAGAAGACTTGGGAATGGAAATATCCCAGAGCATCGAAGTTCCAAAGTGTGTAAGGATCGTCTATCTCAACACCTAATTAAGTTGTATCTATTGATCTCGTTGAAGCCTCCAGATCAAAGTAGGACCATCCATTTGGCGGGAGATTAAATCTCAACCGTCCATTTTTTCTAGTGGAGTTATTATAGGCTTCGGTGAATTGTAACTTCGAGGGAAAACAAAAGTTGGCAGGGGAAAACAGTCGAAGGCTGAAGTCCGAAGGACTTGGTCCCAGCGCTAGTCCCATGCTAAGGTAAAAAAAAGGGGCCTGGAAGTAAACCATCCCTCAGACTTGGTGTTCATGCAAAATCCTAAGTAGAAAACACAGAGAGAGGTGCTAAAGGGTCATTAATCCGATGGTTTGAATCCATGGTCACATGGAACTTGGTTTGAAGGAAGCACCTTTACAGTTTTCAATTTTTTTTTGTATTATCTCAGGGGGGTGAAAGTGGTTTTTCAGGGAGTCCTAACTTTCAACTCTGATATTTGATTGGTGCAATATTTCAGTCATTGGAAATATGATTCAGAGAAGAATGACCTGGAATCATTCTATTTTTGGATAACTATTACAATTGATATCATTTTTCTTCATAAATTAAACAGAAAAGGTGCCTACAAATTTAATTGACAATTTTTGTATAATATGTATAATTCTAACCAGATGATTGCTTATAGGTTTGGTAGGATTAGAGTTATAACCAGATCAATTCAATAATAGGATCAGATGTTATGGTGATGGAGGCATGGCATTGCTTACATAAGTTGGATAAGGTACTACAAAAGAAAGAATCTTCACATGGGACATGAAGCTAGAAGGTGAACAATGTCATTAATGGGCATATAAAGGAAAAGTAAGGCTCCATAGCCTTGAAGGTAGATATGTGTAGACAGTTGAAAGCTTGATGTGGAAGAAAACAAAGAGCTTAAGAGGTGGTGTGTGACTAATCTCTATGTGTCAAGCATAGGAGTTCCAGGGAAGGATTTGTTAGATATAAATTATCTACTTGCCTAAAAGTACTTAGTGAAAGAAATCCACTTCTGATATTAGAGTTCACAGTGGAAGCAAGATGTCAATGCAGAGAAATTGGAATGCTCTCTCACATGAAAAGTGGCACTAAATGAAAATGGATTTCCATTAGGGAATGGTACTAAGTGGGAAACAATGGCCAAGTGGAACGTGGCTGGAAAGGTGTTTGGACCCAGGGAACCACAGTGCAGATGAGCAGGATGGGAGCACACAAGGAAACAAGGATTTGAAGTAGTTCAAGGACAACCAGCTACAACATAATAGATTAATAAATAATTGAATTAAAACAGGAATCCACTAGAGTGCATGAGGCATACAATGAAGTTAAATTGCATATGCATTAGTAGGCATGCTGACAGTGAATTCTTGGTGCATACAAAGGTGTAATTTTTCATATGTACATGCTTGGATATGCATACAACATGCTTGTGAACTTAGAATAGTCTATTATTATGAGATAATGATTGAGTATGACTAATGATGGATTATGTGTTCAGGAAAAATGATATATAAGGGTTAAAGATGTGGATGTTTTTGTTGCTTATGATTTCCATCTAGGTGAAGACCCATGAGAGTTGCAGGAATGGTGATCAAAATGATGAAGGAGGAATTATGTGAACTCCTACAAATATCAGCTAGTTAGATAGCAACAAGTAGGTTGATAACAACCAGGAAGGTCTGCAGTTAGTTGTTGTTGATGGATACATGTTGAAGTGGATTGAGGTAAGAATTCCTTCAGTTAATTCTCAGTATTTAATTTGATATGTAATGGACAAAGGCCTAGAGTATGTAAGTGTTGTTGATGATAAAATTCATTTAGATAAAATGTCAGTTGCATATTATGTTATGATTGGTTATGGGATCAAAACTGGGTTAATTTAGGAGACATACTCCTTATATAACAATGAATATCCATAGAGCTAGTCATGTGTGAGACCATAATATGGTGGGATATGGAAGGGATATAGTGCTATATGAGTGCTCAATGGTATCTACTGTATATCTTATGTTTAGATTGCAACCTCTTTGCTAACACTGAAGAGCACTTAAGGATTATATTCTTGGTGTTGTGTTTGGGTTGAAAAGGAAGGTAACCAAATTTTTAGGCAAGCAGTAGGAAGTGTGTGGATGCTGTGTTGAGTCATTGGCTAGACCTTCCAACTCATCATGGTGGAATGCATGACATAGTTATGTGGTATTATGTGGTTGATGCATGGATGCATTGTGTAGATGTGGTCGTGGGTATTGTCACATTGATTGTCATTTTAATTAGTAATAAATTGTTGTATTATGATAATTCGGTGGTACTGAAAAGTCGTAATCATGGATAGATGCATTACATTTAATATGAATACTAGCTGAAGGTGATTGGATTGTTGTTTTTACAATTTCAAGATCAGTTTTGGAGTTATTAAAAATGTTACAAGTGGAATTATTGAACGCATTTTGGTGAATGCATGAATATATTGTATAACATAGAAATGATTATGCTAATAGCTGAAATGATGTGAGTATTGCTAACTCATGAAGTTGAAAACACTTAAGGAACTGTTAGATATTACAACAAGAAACTTGTAGGTTAAAGTAGCTACATAATGAGAAATTATAGAAAAGCTTTGTTGGGGGCGACAGAGTGATATTTCTGGATAGAAGAAAGAAAATATTGGTTGATAATACATGTGTAGGTAATGATGAGTTCATTCCAATTGATAGTTGAATTGATGGAAGTGATTGAATTGTAGTTGTAAAAAATTCTAAGATCACTTTGTGATTTTTTTTTGAATCGAATCATTTCACTTTAGAATATAATATATATATATATATATATATATATATATATATATATATATATATATATATATATATATATATATATATATATATATATATATATATATATATATATATATATATATATATATATATATATATATATATCTTATTACATGAGATATTGACAATTTGTTTAATTTGAGGTGTTGTTGAAATTGGAGGAGGAAAGGGTCTTGGATTGTTTGGCTGAGGAATGTTGAAATTGCAGGAGGAAAGGGTCTTGGATATGGCAGTGTTGTAAGCCCATAAAGAAGACCAATGTCTATTGCTACAAGAACCAAATTATTATGAGCAGAAGCTCATGTCTAGAAATTTTATTTTTCCTATATAAAACAGTTTTACGAATTATAATTTGATAATTACTGACGAATTGTTTTGGCTGAATGTAAATTGAAGAAATTGCAGGTATAATGGTCTTGGATATGGTATAGATGTAATCCTGTAAGGAATACTGATATCCATAGCTGCAGAGCCAACCATTATGAGCAAAAATCTCATGCTTGGAAAATTTTGTTTTCCTCTATAAAACATATTTGACATTTATGATTGAAAATGGTTATAATGATATCTCATGATGACTGTATGTGTATAATACAGATGAGATGTTGGATATGCCAGCTGGAAATCATTGAAAAGGTTGTTTTTGTGACATGAGAACCCTATGTCCCTAGAAATCTTCTTGTGCAAGGAAGCCTTGGTCAGGCATGATGGATCGCTTGAGGGACTGTATAGAAGAGAAGTGAATGCATGCGCCTGGGCCTGGAAGGTGAGTGACCACAAGGAAGAGGAGACTTTGATATCTCTTGATTGGGGTCATGCACACAATGGGTATGTCAAAGGAAAACAGTGAGCCAAGTTAACGAGACAACCATATGGATCCAAAACCATGAACTGCACAGATAAGTATTGTATTGGATTATGAAAATTTACTCTTACATTATGAGAATGAATGAGAATTTTATGCACAAATTCTTAACTGATATGTTTGCTGATTTGAAATTTTGTAGGAAAACGATGAATGACGAAGATTTAGAAAATTACCAGACTATGAGAGAAAAGAAGGTGATGCTGGAGCAACTGAATGACAAGGGAATAGAATGAAGAAAGTCCAATGGACTTGCTATAGCTGGGGTTCTAGAAGACACAACTGTGAAACTTCCTTGCTGAGTGCACTGAAGCCCTGGGGAAAAGTGGAACAACCTAAGGGACTACATGGTAGAGAAAGGGGTTCATTTCTTTGGGTTGTGCAGGGTTGAGAGGAAAGGCGAGCTTGTTGGTTGGAACTGCTACCAGAAATATAAATTATGAAGATCATTATACATGTTTTGGGTCGGAATGACTATTTATACATGTTTAATTTTAGGCCAGAGTGCCTATGTATATAAGATTGGGTTGGCTTTCTTGTGTGAATTAAAGCTAGAGGGCCTGGATTTGTAATATTAATAACATTGGAATGGTGTTGTGCACTGAGGACATTTCCAAAATAAGGGCAGGGGGATGTAACATCTAGGTTATAACCCTTATAAACTATAATGTATTATGTAAATATGACTTAGGCTGGTGAGTCAGTAAAGTTGAAAAGAGGGCCAGAGTGCCTAGGAAATGTGACACTTCTTATACATTAATAATATACACCACTGGTTGCAAGATCGACAAGGACAAAATATATAGGGGGCTATGATTCCATGAGAGAGGGGCTTGAGGGGACTACGTCTTTTTGTTATTATTTTATTTACCCATAATTGATTTTATGGAGAATAGGGGTTACATGAGCTTCTTAGGGGAGGCCATGTGGTTCTTGATTTCCAAGTAATTATATAAACCCATCTTTGGTTTGGGTGGGAGTTCACTTGTCCTTATTCATTCATTGTTACACCTTTCCCACTCTTCATTTTTGGGAGCCTCACTCTTGTTGCATTTGTTTTCTCTTGGTCTAAGCATGGATATGAATGGCAGCGTGAGGGTGGCTTGGGGAAATTTAGGGTATCGTTCTTCCCCTGGTTCATCTTCTTCCCCTTGTCCCCTTTCTCTTCTTCCTCTTCACTCGCTACCGCTAACTCATGTGCTCATGGGATAAGCATGGAAACAAATGGCAGGAAGAGGAGAGGCATCGTTGAATGGATGTAATGATTTACTGATCATTCTAGAAGGGAATGGATTCCTGTGTGCAAGAGCTTGATGGAATTTAGGATGGAACTATCCATAATTGAGAGTCCTTGGAGTTTCCAGTAGGTATATTTCCTAACCAGTAGCACTAGAGCCTTAGAGAGAAATGGAACAGCCTCAGGGACTGCAAGGCAGAGAAAGGTGTTCATTTCTTGGGGTTGTGCAGGCTGAGGGGGAAAGAGAGATGGAAATCAAGATTGTTATGGGATTGGGAAACCTGAGAGCTACTTAGCCAACTACTGTGTATTTAGACTTGGCCTAAGACCCATCCTTGTGGATTCATAGCCTTGGCTCGGGGGTGATCTATTGTTGAGAGTAAATGAGCAACAACGTCTATATTTGGGAGGAATGTCCTTGGTCTGCAGCCAGTTGGTGAATGTTTACTTGCAAAGATACGTGCTCTCTATGTTTTTGTTTAATGTATCCCATTGTGTATTTAATTATCTCTAAGATATGTATTCTAATGTTCCTGTCTGTTGCTTATTTGTTGTGCATGGCACAATTATTTATCTTTGTTATGATGTGACATGGATCTTGTCTTCATGGATGATTTTAGGGGCTAAATTTCTCTCTTGGGCTAATTTTCCATGGTTTTTCCAAAAAAAAGATTCGCTATTCTAAAAATGATTCGCCCAAATTTTATAGGATAAAATTATTTTACCTCAAAAATTGCCAAAATTTTATACAAACTATATAAAATCCTTAGAAATTTGAATATTTTTACAAAAATATCGCCAAACATTTATAGTTGGTATATGAAGGATTAGTAAGATTCGCTAAGGTTTCTACATTTTAAAATAAATGTCCATGCTTAAAATCATCCTACTTGTGTTATGCATGTGGTGTGCATGCTTCTAACATTACAAGAAGTCCTTTGTTTTAAAATTAGAGATCAGAGAACTGAGTCTTGGGACTGCAACGTGCCTAGACTGCGGGTGGTTGGGTGTGTCGCAGCCTATCGAAGTGGTGTAGCCCGGCCTGTGGGTGGTCAGGCATGTTACAACACCACAGGGTATGTTTTTATTGTAGGTGGAACAACAGTAAGTTGGATTTTGAAACTGCAAAAGGTTGTTGCACTTTCAACAACAGAGGTAGAGTATGTTGTTGCTATAGAGGCTAGTAAAGAGATGATTTGGTTACAAATGATTATGGAGGAAATGGGAAAGAAGTAGGAGAATAGCACATTGTAATATGATAGCAAAAGTGCCATTCATATTGAAAATAATGCAGCCTTCCATTCGAAGAATAAGCATATACATCTCAGGTATCATTTAATACAATCCATCTTGGAAGATGAACATTTGATGTTGGAAAAGATACACACTAGCCAGAATCCTACAGACATGTTAACAAAGGGAGTAACTAGGGAGAAAATCAGTTCCTGCTCAATTTCAGTTGGTCTTCAAGCATGAAGGTGAAGATGAGAAATTTTCCAGGTCTAAGGTGGAGTATAGTCCAGTAGGTACAACTACAATGGAGTTGTTGTGATTAGTCTCCAAGTGGGATATTGTTTGTTGTGGAGCCTAATTATCTTCATGTTTCATAGGTATTTGTTTCCAGTCATGTTTATACCCCATGAAGACTGTACACCCCTCCACGCAGGGGGGTTGCAAGGGGGGCTTGGCCCCCCCTCTGGGGTCTCGGGGATTCACCCCCCCGACTGGGGGGTCCAGGCGAAAGTGGGCCCCCGTTGGGGGTTAGAGGGCAAAGCCCCGAAAGGAAAAATTTCCTTGTAAATGTATATTGTAATTTATAGTAAATTTGGACCGTTCATTGTAAGGTAACAGATTTGATGGTAGAAGTTATCTTAAGGTTTTTTTCCCTAGAAGGAAACCCTCTTTTATGATCATTGCGAATATTGTATTCTGAGAGAGGATATTGTGAGTGAAAAAAGAGGAATTTATGGTGAGTGTGTTGTAGGTTGTATCACTTCATTTGTTGGATAATAAAAAGGAAGGACCTAGAAATTTCTCTGTTGGATGTAGCCCACACTGGGTGAACCATGTATATTTGTGTCTGTATTGTATTGTGTATCTTCTGTGTTTTATTTCCACATTTTTTTGTATTTTATTGCTCCACGATCTTTTTTTTCTAACACATCCCCCATGTTAAGTATTGGTGGGATACTTACTCTGAGCAAAGGCCATAGAGGAATCTACAATATTTTTGGTTACCCCCACATGGGATTCCTTCAGGGATGCCATTAAGGAATATTACTACCCTATTGGAGTCTACAAGGACTGTTACACAAGATGGACCACACTGGATCATGAAAGGGACCAAACAATACCAAATTTCATCAATATTTTCCATACCCTACACACCAAATTGGGTATCAAAGACTCTGAACGACATCTGGTGCTCAAATAATGCGGTTGGTTGCATAGATACATTCAAACATAAATGGATTTTATGGACATCACATCATTAGGTGTGGCTTATAGATATGGTATAAAGATCGAGCAGAAACTTAAGCAAAAGAAGCGAGAGCTTGGATCTGCAAACTCCTCTTAGCTAAAGCAGGGAAAAGGTGGCCCCAACCCACAAAACAAGAGACAGATCAAAGATGGCCACTTTTAGGAAAACCAGTCCAAGCCATAACACAAGAAGGGTAATGAGAATTCGAAGAAGGACACTGGAAAATGGTGTGAATACCATAAAATACCTTGGCACAACACCAAAGAATGCCACTCTAAGAAGTCATTGGTGGATGAGCTGAAAGCTTCCAAGTCATAGGCAGATTCTAACTCTGAATCAAATCCAGAAGGAGGGAAGCGAATTATCGATGTCAAACCCAGTTCCACTGTCACTACCACCAAAGTATAGCCAAGTGAACTAGAAGAACCAGAGGAAGGGGAACACCTATTTCACTCATAGATGTGGGTAAAGGGGGCTCTGCTTCATTTCATTGTCGATAGAAGTAGTGAAAAGAACCTTATCTTAGAAAAATTTTGTCAAGTGACTAGACCTACCGATGACATCGCACATGTAGCCCTAAACCATCAATTAGATTCACCAAGGAAGATATCTCGGTGTCAGCCAACAGTGTCGTAATCCCTACGGCATCAAGCGCTTCAAAGATGAGGTATTTTGTGATATTTCTCCTCTTGAAGTTTGTGATGTTCTTTTAGGACAACCATATTTGTGGACATGACATGGTGTGTATGAGTCTATACCTCACAGTGTTATTATTACTTTGGGTAGACAATTGTATAGGATACCGGACGTATCACCGCCTATTGTTATTTCTTTAATCTCTACTAAGCAATGCAGTAAGGTCATTTCACAGACCGAGAAGTTCATCTTCTTTCTAATCCATGCTCACAGTAAGAAAAAGGTCACCACCACATCCATTTCCTCTACACAGAGCCTCTCTTCGCAATAGAAGAAAGTGGACAGGATTGTGGAAGAGTACATAGACATCTTCTCCTCACCCACCTGGGTACTGATGCACTCCCAAGTCAAGAATCCAATTAATCTAACCCCCATGCACCTCTTCCTAATGGACCAGTATATCATTGCTTGCTGATGGAAAATGATGAAATCAAGCATCAGATCCAAGAGATGCTTCAAAAGGGGCACATCAGACCCAACTCCTCCCCTTGCGGAAGCTAGATTGTAATGGTGCAGAAGAAAGATGGGACCTGGTGGGTCTACATTGATTACAGAGCATTAAACAAAGTCACAGTCAGGAACTGGTACCCAATTGACTGAATTGATGAAATTTTTGACCAACTTAAGGGGGAAAAGTTCTTCTACAAGATTGACCTAAATTCTAGCTACCACTAGGTTCCCATCAAACCAACTGATGTATGGAAGACAACTTTCAAATCTAAAGAAGGTCTCTTTGAATGGTTGGTCATGCCATTTTTCTTAACAAACGCACCAACCACTTTCATGAGGTTGATGGATGAGGTATTGAGACCCTTCACCAACTATTTTGTGGTGGTATATTTGGATGACATCCTCATCTTCAGCAAAACTTGGGAGGAGCACATGCAACATATTCAGCAGGTTTTGAGCACTCTGTGGCAACACAAGCTATAGCCCAACTTGAAAAAATGATCCTTTGGAATGAATAGGGTCCAATAGTTGGGCTACATTGTTTATGAGCATGGGGTACATGTGGATCAAGCTAACATCCAAGTCATCTATGACTAGCCAACCCCAACCGCACTAACCAATGTTCAGAGTTGCTTGGGACTTGCCAACTTCTACCGACAATTCATGTTGGGATTCTCCCATATTGCATGGGCCCTCAGCCAATTGACCAAAGGCGATGGAAGGTTAAAGTTTGCATGGGGCAAGGCACAACAATGAGACTTTGATGATCTAAAGCATCGTTTGTGCTCAGCTCCAGTACTCTCCTTACCCGATCTGCAACAATCATTCGATATTGAGACTGATGCATCCGACTATGTTGTAGGCATGGTTCTCACTAAACATTGTCATCCAATAGAATACCATAGTGAGACACTCTCAGATACTGTCCGAAAATACCCCACCTATGACAAGGAAATGTATTCCATTATGCAAGCCTGTCATAAATGGAAACATTACATTCCGGGAAAGGATAAAATCATCCACACTAGTCACAAGCCTCTACAGTTCATACATACACAAGGGAAGTTGTACAACGACCTCCATAAAAAATGGCCCACCTACCTGCAATAGTTCCATCTCAACATCAAGTATAAGACAGGGAGCACAAATCGTGTTGATGACTGCCTTAGTCGACCTCCTGTGGCTACAATCACCACCGTGCTCCATTCATGTGGGCATGGGGCATCTGAGTGGCCCCAAATTTATCAGCGAGATCCTAACTTTTCCACCACCTATCATCTCTTGGGTATAGGAGTGAATGTCACCGATTTTCACATTCAGGATGGACTGTTATGCCATCTAGGAAATCTTTGTGTTCCTGCAAGCGATCATGCAAAGATGATTTGGGAGGCTCACTATAGTTGGATGGTAGGACATTTTGGTGTGGATAAAACTATGATCGTTCTACAAAAACATTTTTATTGGTCAAAACTTCAACAGGACATCAGCAAGTATATCAGATATTGCATTGCCTATCCCATTGCCAAGCCATCCATCAATAAGCAAGGATTGTACACCCCTCTTCCTAATCCCGAGAGGCCTTGGCAATCCATCTCGATGGATTACATGTCTATCCTTCCATCCACCAAGCAAGGAAATGATTGTGTATTTGTGGTGGTTGATCGATTTTCAAAGATGGCCATTCTCACAGCCTGTAAGAAGAGAATCGCAGTGGTAGATACTTCCAAGATCTTCTTTGAATGAGAGTGGATCCATTTTGGGATACCACATACCATCATCTCTAATCGGGACAACAGGTTCCTTAACACATTTTGGTCGAGTCTCTGGTCACTATTGGACACCAAGTTCACTAAATCCACTTCCTTCCACCCTCAAACCGATGGCCAAACAGAGGTTGTCAATCGGATGATTGTGCACATATTGTTCATGTATAAATATAAGTATTTGTGTTCATGGGATGAGAGTCTTCCCTATGTTCATCACATCTACAACAGGGCTCTCCATGGCTCCATCGGCCATAGCCCCTTTCAGGTGGGGCTAGGATTCCAACCCTTGGGTACCTTGGATGTTGCACTACCTTTTGTAACAACACATATAGATTATTCACATGTTCATTCTAAGGTTGAGAAAGCCACCATATCCATTAATCAGCTTCAACACATCCACCAATAGGTCCATGAGATTTTGTAGAAAGCCAATGCTAAGTACAAGAAACACCATGATCAACATCAAGTATTGCACCAGTTTTAGGTGGGAGATGAGGTATGGTTACATTTTCATAAAGAACGCCTTACATGGCCCCATAGGAAGCTCTGTCCACTTCACTATGGGACTTACACTATCACCAAGGCTATGGGTGACAATGCTTTTGAGATCAACACTCCCCCTTCCTTGTCTTACACACAGTGTTCAATGTGGACCTTCTTCAACCACATTTTCCACCATTATTGGACACCTTGGTGATCGTAAAACATTTGACACCAACATATCTCAACCCTGACTGCATGGAACAAGAATCCACTGATCAGATAGTGGACACACAGGTCAAGGTCACTCGCCAACAGAGGATCCAACTTTATCGGGTTGTCAAGGCAGGGCAACTCCTGCACCAAGGAAAGTGTCTCACTCGAAGCCAAATTCAACATAAATTTCATCACATTATGGGGCAACTCAATGAAATGGAGACCATTTATTCCTAAGGGGGGAGGACTGATCCAGGTGGATATTAGTGGCCACCCACCTATTCCAACTAGCTCCTCTTGACATTTTTTAGTTCAACATGTTCTTCTGTAATTATTTTTAATTGTGGGTTCTACACTTTTGGGGCTATCTAAAGCCCTACACCTTCTAGGTGGATATTGGTGGCCTCCCACCTAATCCAACTACCTTATTTTGGAATTTTTCATGTCAGTACATCTTTTTGTACTTCCAGGGTCATTTTGGGGCCCTAAACAATGTTTTTTTTGTCTTTCCACAGTCAAATTGTAGACGAAGTTAGAGTTTGATAGCATAATGCATAATTCCCAAAAATACCTTTCCAACGGGCTATCATGCGCCTAAAACAAAGGTTGTATGCAAAAGTTATGACCCCAGGAAATTGAGGTACCAACTTACCCATTGAGGCCCACATACGTTTTGGTGTTTTATCTCCTAGGGTTAGGTTTTTGGATGTCTAGGGTTTTGGCATTCATGAGTAATGTTAAAAATGCCTATGGAGCCTCATTGTAATCATTCTTCTCAAACGTATGTGCATAGTAGACACATCTCTTCTCAGAGATAGCTACCACCATTCGAGCAAGTTGTTTTCAATTCTGCAGTTTTACAGTTTCATCCTATTTCATTTATTTAATAGAAGTTATTTTTCATTGTATATCTTTTGTTGTTCTCCATATCTCTGTGTTATCGTATTCATTATATTATTCATTTCATTCCACTCATAAATCTGGATCAGGGGTTGACAAGGTGCTCATAGATGCAACACTAGATATTGAATTGTGAACCCAATTGCGGCACCTACACCCCTCCTTTGGTGCCATAGGTGGTTCATCTCAAACATACAATATTTGATTTCTTGTAGCTTCTTGAGTCTCTCTCATCTATCCAAGATATATCTTCCCCCAAAAAATCACACTACTCATCCTAAAGCAATTCCCAAATTCACTCTTTGTCATGGATTCATGTAACCAAAAGAGAGAATATTTGCATCTAATGGATTATTAAACTATCTATCCCATAAGTCAATGTTATTGTTCTTCTTGGAGAGGACAAATATGAGTCAAATAATTTTTCCTTAGCCATGTTATTGTGCTTCTCGGAGTGTATATGATTCAATACACTTCAATGTGTTTTTCTTCCCCCAAAATCACTAGAAGGTTGGATCAACATTAAGTATTTTTTACCATAATTGTTCCACCATACACCTAAATTGTAATGTCAAGAAGAAATAGAATTTCAAACTAGTGTATAAATTTAGAATAATAAATTTAAAATATTTTTTTAACAATAAACGAAATTTAATAGCATTGAAACATCATAATTGATAAAAAGTGGCTCTTAGTATGCATTGCAATGAGCCAAAAAAACATGCCATTAGATTTCGTATATGTTTGAAGTTGGTTTTATATCAAATATTGCTTCCTCATATTAGGAAGCATCCTTTTAATTCACTCTATGAAGTGCTTCTTAGTTCATGATCATATCTCACCAACCCATTATAAAATAAATATGGATTTGGGTAATCCCCAACATGTATTATTTTATGGAGCATGTCACACCATTTCCCATAAATGGCATGCCAAAAGGCTTGGAATTTATCCACATTCTCACGTAGACATTTCAAATTCTCCTTTTCTCATGTCATAATATCATATAAATACTACCCCAAAATGAGAGTTTCTCCATCAATAATGCACAACATAATGATTATAAGCTCATAAACTAGTACAATCTCATTCACAATCCTCCAATATCCTTCATTGTAAACCAATGTAGCAATAAAAATACTATTAGGCCTCCTAGAGAAGCTACAATATGTACACTCAATAGATATAACATTATCTTCAAATAATATTTTGTTGAAATATGGATTGAAATGAAATAAATCTCATTATGAATCTTGTGGCCCAAGCCTCAATAACTCCTTTCCTTCAAAATGAACTGACTCGTCATTTCAAGAACAAGGGAAACAAAATGATTTCCCTATCTCCTCTAAAATAAGGTCCATGAAATGTGTTACACAAGGCATCCATGTAAGACTTTTATTCATCTCCATTAATAATTCCCCACTACAATATATAGAGCAACATAGTAATGAAAATTGGCACTACATGCTTCTCCCCTATCTCAATAATGAATTCTAAAAGGAGAATACAAATAATATTGGAATCCTATACATGGGATGCATAAATTTATTCGAAAAACACGACACTTATCAAACATGAAACCAAAAAATTATGTATGGTCCTTCCCCTCCCCAATATATCCAACCATATAAACATAAAATGCATCCTTACTATGTTCATTATTAGCTCAACTCCATAAAAGTTTCCATAATATTAACCTTTTTGTCTTGCAAAATAATTCCTTTAAGCTTCTCATAATTAATGAATTTCAATCATTGACCATAAACAAAGACTACAACAAGAATAATAAAAAATAATGGAATTCCCTTGGAGGCGTTGACAAATCAAATGTAAGTGGAGTACCACCATCCACTTATTTCTCTCTCCACCTGTTTTTTCTCTTTCACTTTCCAACATGAATGTAAGGTGTTTTATGCACCCACAAATGTCTTAGGGACAAAAAATAAGGTTATATTAGTTGGGAAGTAGAATGGAAGGGCCAAATGATAGACCAACTTATGTATCACTTAAGGTGTTTGTTGTAATTGCAAAAATTTGAGCTATCTAGTCACACAACTAAAATTTAACCAAAATATTGCCTCCATACATGTGTATCTACTATACTCACATACTACAAATCATTTTGGATGAGTTTCACCCAACTTCTGGATGAATTTTCCCCCTCATTCCTTGTGTCCCTTTCCCAGGCCACCCTCAAATCCATTGACATCCCTCTTGCATCCTTATTTATATAGTTACCGAATGCACTTCCCTTAATTGATGGAATATATTTAGGTCAGAAATCATGTTGACATCACCATTGGTTTCAGGGATTGGCATTGAAACCTCACATATTTTAATATGTTTCACAACTTTGTTATTGTTCTATGCTCGAATGAGATCTTTTTACAAGTTCACTTGACTTCTACAATTTCGCATGTACCTTTTTTATTCCTTAAAATACAATCCTTTTTCAATCCCATGATCAAGTTTGGGAAACATATGTGTACTTATATTCCATAAGAGATATGTGACATTTGAACCTAGGGTTTGTAGTTATTGGGGGTTTATCCTTAATGCTTTCTCTCTTTCCCTTCATCACATCAAATCAAGGATTATGCATAGGTTATATATGTCCATATGGGTTGAACCTACATGTGGCTTGATCCATTATCTGAGGGTTTTATTTCTCTTGGTTGAATCATCCTTTCTTGAAGTTGTCTTGTTGCAATGTCTTCCAATGTGCACTTGTATAACTCCAATACCTTGTCATCTTATCTCCTAAAAACATTAGATGGCACTCCTCCAAATTTCTTGTTTTTTAGTACCACAACACAATATTTAAGGGCTCAAGATTGCAACAATTTACATCTGCATTCATCCCTACTTTGTGGCTTAGTAATAAGTTGGAATTGAGTGAGATACATGTTTATTATCATGTTGATTATAATGTATTTTTATGGGATGGTTTGCATAAGTTAGTTTCATTTCATTACAATACTTGTTTGTTGATTCATTTTCATGAACTTAGTTGAAGGCCTTAGTAGTTCCATAATTCTTCCTTATACACAACTTGGCCCTGTAGAGGATATTCTTTGTTATGAATTATTTGATGTCTCTTGATTACAATAGACCTCCCCTTATGTCTTGCATATGTGAACATATTGACCCCTCCTCCTCTTCTACTTTTCGTATGACAATCAAAATGATATTTAAATATATGCATATGTATTTTGGTTGTCCTTGAGCTCAGTTACATTATGAAAGTAAACAAGTATCTCATTCTATTCAAATTCTAATTTCTAAAACCACAAACTAAGAGTAAATGCAACCATGGTTTATCACAATATAGATAACTCAATATTGTATTGTTTACATATACATATGTGTGTCAATATATGAAACTAAACAATCATCTCTTTCCATTTAATTTATAACTCCTCGAGCCTGAATATAAGAGTGTATAAACCTTTATATTGTCATAATCTTGAGACCCTGGTGATTTATAGTTGTACACATTTATGTATGTTTTCCTTGGGCTAAGTTATATTATGAAAGTAAACAAATATGTCATTCCATTAACTTTATAACTACTCAAAATACAAAGTAAAAGTGAATGCACCTATAGATTGTCACAATCTTGGAACTAAACAACTTTCTCATTCCATTCAGTTCATGAAAAAAATTGCAAAGTTTTACTTTATTTTTCATTTTTTGGGAAATGCAAGCCAATGCATGCACTCTCATTGTCATCTCACTAAGAGGTCTTGTAGCCTCGGGTTTGTTTTACAACCCCAAATGATGGTGTAAACCTATATAATGTAAATAAAAACCCATACCATGCAAATAATTCACACTTGATGCAAATACGATGAAAAATATTCCATGAAAACATGACAACATTCATAGAACATTCATAAATAGGCATTGTTATAATATTTCATTAGATAAGAAAACCAAAATTTCACCATAAAATTCAACATTTGCATGTCTTCACGAGCATACCTCAATTATTATCAATCCACATTAGCATTTTGATTCAACACTAAAGTGCTACATTGTAATCCTCTCGCCACATCGCCCTGTAATAATGTCATCTATAATCCCACTTGGAATCCTTGTCAATGTGTTCGACTATGTCATCATAAATTCATTGGAGTTTGGGGAAATATTTTCACTTAGGTGTTTGGAGGTTAGGAATATCTATATCTATATTTCACCTAATCAATGAACCTTAATTATTGAACTTATTTGAAGTATATATTGTCAAGGCACACCACTCAATTACTTATTATACTGCATCTACCGATACTAGGTAATCAATTGATCCTTAGTATATCTAGTATTAGGGTATTTCCATTTCAATGACTCCATCGTGGTACATTCTAGAAAGGTAAATCCAAGGCACATTCTTGTAACTCAATCGAAGCATTAGTTGGCACAAAATTCCTTACTTTGTTTGGAAGTGGAGCACCACGACCTTGGTCACCTCCTTGGTACATATATTGATTATCATTTCCAATTCTTAAATAAATATCATTAAACATGTACATAATTTCCTTGGATTCTATCATAATATGCTTAATCCACTCATATGTTCACATTTAAATTATATCAGAGACAACCTACAACCCTACCAGTAACTATGATTTCCTAAGCCATTCATGTAGCCCTCAAGTCAATAACAATGGCACACAACAACTTATATGATGAGGACCCTCCTCATATATCATCACAAATAATTTATTCACAAAAACTAGATTGAAGAGATCCCCATCACAAGTAAGCTCATGTATGGTCTCTTCCTTTCTTTGTTTTATTTGAATGCTTTGCATTTATTTCCTAACTCAAACACATATTTGGTAGAAATTTGAGAATTAATATCCTCATCACACATAACTTATGTGTTTCAAGCGGGTAAATGTAACTACAAAACTTGGGTGTATCACATAATCTTAATTTAGCCCAAGGAATAATTGCATACACTTCAGCACATATTACACCACATAACTCCTACAACAAATGTCACCTAACTTCTAGAGTTATTTCCGTTAGCACTAAAAATCACACTTTGACTGCTAAAGTGTAAGCTCAACACCCATCATAATGTAAAAGATAATTTTGGTTTTGAATAGGTGGACCAGCAAGATGGAGAAATAAAAGGAGAGGGAAGCAAACTGCAGATTAGTAGGCTACACCAATGGGCAATGGAGTCACAAACATTCTACTCATCGAAGGCACTAAATCTGCTCAACAGAAAACATGATTATATGTTGATAGGTGGAATAATGAAGAAGGAAAACATAAGATAGAATGTTCACTAAACAAATATCCTCTCAATTTAATGAATCAACAAATACTTGAATACCAACAATGACTGATGGGCAAAATACAATAGATCCTCTATTGCTTAGGGATCCATAAATCATTGGTAGCCTTTGATCCTCAAATTTGCAATATATTCAAATAAGAAGATATATAAACAAAAGAATTACAATCTGAAATTACATCTCTCATGAGTCTCCAATAGTAGTAATTCTTACAATCATAAAATGCCAATAGGCTTACAAATTAACACAGACAGGAAAAATGCTTGCTCCTACTCTCTCTAGCCTCTCTTGGCTCATTAATCCCCTCTACTCCAAGAGATATCTCCTTCCTTAAATATAAAATAGAATCCAAATAACCTTAGGAGGTCAAATCCCATCTCCTCCATTGGATTCTAAGCCTTGGATATAGGTGGCAATAATCAGAGAGACAAAAATCCAACAAACTGTTAATTTTCAAGAATTTGTTGGAAGCCATTAATAAATTGTTTCCACCTCATTGCATGAGGCCTTTGATTGAGATAAAAATTAGGTGTAGGTGTCCCTTAACATATAATTTATCCTTGAGAAGCCATTCTAATCCTCCTTGATAGGTGGAAACCTCCCAACAAGGCGAATATCAAAACCGTGACCGCTATAGGAAATTCGGTAGTGTCGTTGTAAAACAGTTATGCAGATTCGTTAGTGTCACTTATATGTCTAATATAGGTCAAACCATAACACATTTTGAAAACTTGAGAGAGGTTTTTGTTATTTGGTATTTTATGAACAAAAACCTCCTTCATTTTTAAAAAATACCTTCTCAATTGCTCATAATCCAAGTTTTAAGATAATCACTCACAACTAGTAGAAGCATCTAAAAATAACTCTACACAATTTGTTCTCTGCCAAAATTTCGGTAGAAAATTTTGGTAGCGCCCACCTGTGTGTATGCATGAAATTGGGTAGTTCCATCATAATCGGCAGCTACATCACTTCAATGTTGACATATTTGGTAGCATTTGACATGAAAATAGATTTGGTAACAACCTATGGAATTCATAGTGCCATCATTACACTGCTTAACAGATTTGTTAGCATTTTAGGTAGTAAAATGGCAGACCATGCTATATAGACAATTCCACAGTGCCATGGTGCTATGGAATGTTGGTTCTCTTTTGTATGATGAGACTAATCATGAACCTTGAGTTGATAGGTTAGAAGCATGTATATGCATGTAGATGTTATTTAGTTGCTTATGGAGAGGCAAGCCTCTTCTGGCTGAAAATTATTGTGCTAACATAGGCTCCATGGGGGATAGAGTCCTCCCTGTAAGGATCTAAGAACTCTTGTAGTTTCAGTGCCTTATTTTAGGGCTGCTCCCAACTTTTAACCAATGCAATCCGCTTTGATCCATGACCTTCAACTGAAACTAAATGCAAATGAAAATTGAAACTAACAAAAATGATGAAAACAATGCTTGTTCAACAAGATTATTGCACACACCTACTATAATTATTGGGAAAATGAAGCATTCAAGTTACATGAAACAACCAATGAATCCATTTTATCATTTTTTAAATTGTTTGAATCTTTGAAATGTTCTTCCTTAAGCACCAGAGATAATTCCTACTTGAAGGCACGCCAAAGAAATATTTGGCAATACACTTTCCATTGAAGAAATCAATGAACCTAGGCTCACTTTCTGCTTGTAGACAGGCTGCAAATGGATCCTGAAAAACATCATCAATACTTGCCCCTATGACATTTCTTTGTGTAAAAAGGAAAAGTATTGCATTAGGTCCTTCCTCCATTGTGCTTGGTTATTGCATTGCTTGCTGATTGTTTGGTTCATTCTCAATGCATATGGCCTTGGTCCACTCCTAGTCATGAGGTTTATCAGTAAAAAGGCTTAGGGATGCTTTTCTTTCTTTAATTTCAACCTCTCTCATCTACTCACATGACATTTGATCTTTTCTTCTTGATGAAACTGAGATTGTGTCTTCAAGAGGAATAGGGGACTGATAGGGAAGTCCATCACAATTAGAAGTGCTTGGGAAACTACATTCTTTTGTCTTATCTTCTGATTGTGAGGGATATTCCTCATAGCTTGGCTTATGGTCCCAATTTCTCAGTTTTTCACCTTATAAACTTATATTATCATCTTTTTCTTCTTTTTCAGCAACAAAAATATGACATGAGAGTTGAAACAAACTATTTTTTCTTTGATGGGAAGAGTACTTCTTTGATATAAGGTCTTCAACAAACTGTTCATGGAAATCATCTTCATAATCATCATACAAAGGTGAATCAATTACCATTTTACTATTAATGGTTGAGGGGATTATAACAATAGCTGGGACAGCTAGTTGTTCAGGGAAAACATCCTCATAGTCATCAAAACTTGGCAAATCATGGCACACTAGGTCATTAACAATAGGAGGGATTACAACAACAACTGGTAAGATATGAATTCGGTCATGATAAGATGCAACACTATCCTCATGATTAAATAAATATGAACCTAAGATGACCTCTTGACTTAAAAAATCGAGAAAAGGAGGAGAAAGGGAAATGATGGATTGTCCATATTGATCATTCTCTTGGGGACCTAGATTTTGACATGAATGATGCATTTGTTCTTGAAATTTAGGAAAACCATTATGAAACTCATCATCTAAGTCTTTCTCTCTGCAATCATCCCCTTCATCATCACTACTAGAGGAATCACTTGTTGAATCCTTAATATATGATGCATACCCCTCACAAAAATTCTCAAAAAATCTTTCAGCTGGATAAATTATCTTGCAATGAGAATAAAAAACATCATGAAAGTCCTTCAAAGAGTAAATACTAGAAGTAGGGAGTGTTCTATACCATTTTCTCGCATAGCCTTCCAATGAATACATGAACATTTTCATCAATATATCTTCATGATGGATGTCAAGCTGCTGCATCAAAGCATGAAATTCATGAATATGATCAACAGGGTTGTCATTCTCACCTTCATAAAATCTAGGCAACATATCTTTCCATTCATCAATTTGAGTCACAAGATGTGGATAACCATCTATGGCTGAGAAATTGAGTGTGAAAAACCTCCTGCTAGGATAGCCTTCATAGCCATTTAATTTGTTTCATTCTAGTGGAGTTGCCAACATATTCTGAATAATGGAGTCGCCATGGTGAATGTGCAGTCTTGAAGGTGTCCAACTTCATTCACCATCTAAATCTGGAGCTGTGTAGTGTCGTTCTTCCCAAGGAGATTTTCAATCTTCTTAAATCCGTCCCCAAAAACGACGCCAAAATTTTTAGCACTGAAAGTCACACTTTGACTGCTAAAGTGTAAGCTCGTCACCCATAAGAATGTAAAAGATAATTTTGTCTTTGAATAGGTGGATCAACAAGATGGAGAAATAAATGGAGAGGGCAACAAACTGCAAATCAGTAGGCTACACCAATGGAAAATGGAGTCACAAACATTCTACTCATCGAAGGCACTAAAGCTGCTCAAAATAAAACACGATTACATGCTGATAGGTGGAATAATGAAGAAGGAAAACATAAGATAGAATGTTCACTAAACAAATATCCTCTCAATTTAATGAATCAACAAATACTTGAATATAAACAATGACTGATGGGCAAAGTATAGTAGATCCTCTGTTGCATAGGGATCCATCAATCATTGGCAGCCTTTGATCCTCAAATCTGTAATATATTCAAATAAGAATATATATAAAAAAAATAATTACAATCTGAAATCACATCTCTCATGAGTCTCCAATAACAATGATGCTTACAATCATAAAATCCCCACTGGCTTACAAATGAACACACACAAGAAAACCGCCTGCTCCTACTCTCTCTAGCCTCTCTTGGCTCATGAATCCCCTTTAATACAAGAGATATATCCTTCCTTAAATATAAAATAGCATCCAAATAAAATTATAAAGTCGAATACCATATCCTCCATTGGATTCTAAGCCTTGGATATAGGTGGCAACAATCAAAGAGACAAAAATCCAACAAACTGCTAATTTTCAGGAATTTGTTGGAAGCCATTAAGAAATTGTTTCCACCTCATTGCATGAGGCCTTTGATGGATCTAAAACTTAGGTGTGGGTGTCCCTTGACATCTAAATTTTCCTTGAGAATCCATTTGAATCCTCCTTGATAGGTGGCAACCTCCCAACAAGGATAATATCAAAACCGTGACTGCTACAGGAAATTCGGTAGCATCACTGTAAAATAGTTATGCAGATTCGGTAGCACTACTTCTATGTCTAATATCTCTCAAACCATAACACATTTTGAAAAAATGAGAGAGTTTTTTTTTATTTGGTATGTTATAAACAAAAACCTCCTCCATTTTTCAAAAATACCTTCTCAATTGTTCATAATCCAAGTTTTAAGTTAGTCACTCAAAACTGGTAGAAGCGTCCAAAAATAATTCTGCACAATTTGGTCTCTGCCAAAATTTCGGTAACAAATTCGGTAGTGCCCCCCTATGTGTCTGCATGCAATTGGGTAGTGCCATCATAATCTGTAGCTACATCAATTCAACGTTGACAGATTTGGTAGTATCCTACATGAAAACAGATTTGGTAACAACCTATGGAATTCATAGTGCCATCATTACACTGCTTAACAGATTTGGTAGCATTTTAGGTAGTAAAATGGAAGACCATGCTATATAGACAATTCCGCAGCACCATGGTGTTATGGAATGTATGTTCTCTTCTATATGATGAGACTAATCAATAACCTTGAGTTGATAGGTTAGAATCCTATATATGCATGTAGATGTTATTTAGTTGCTTATTGAGAGGCAAGCCTCTTCTGGCTGCAAATTCTTGTGCTAACAATTTCCACCCTCTCTTTCTTTGTATCCTCTTTCCTAACCCTCTTGACCACACTTGTATAACTCTTGTGGCCTCAATTAGGTATTTTTTCTTCTTAAATGGTCTTAATCAAATTTGACCCTGTTGTTGACATCAACATTGTTTGATTTGCCCTGTTGTTGACATCAACATTGTTTGATTTGAACTATATAGAGAACAAAATGAAAAACATACATAGGAATATAGCAGAGAAATATAGTAATACAATGAAACTCCAAACTTCTATTAATGTATAAAATAATGGAATAATGTAGAGCACAAACTGCTAGAATGGTGTGGTACTTTATCTCTCTCGAGAGAGAGAGAGAGAGAGAGAGAGAGAGAGAGAGAGAGAGAGAGAGAGATGTCATCTATTTTCATTCACAAAAGCTAATACAAGAGGTCAAAGGGATGGGATTTTAACATAAAGAAATAACCCTAAAGGAACAAAACCCTAAAACTAGGAGGAAAATCACCTAAAGGTTTTTTGAAACATGAAAAGGTATTAATTTTATGGGCATTAGTTTCTACATCAAATCTTGAGGAACATATATTTCACATAAAATATTTGTTTGGTTCACATGGTATCTCAATGAAAATTTCTAACTGAGGAAAAAAATAAAACAACCAGGCCTCACTTTGCCAAAGGTAAATCTAGGCCCTCATCACTTGTCCAAAATCCTCATCATTTAGGGCCTCAAAATGGACCTAGAAGTTTAGGACCCAAAAAATCCTAGAAAATCCTAGAAAATCATAAGAAGACTGCCAAGATGGAGAATCATGATGATCAAGGAATAGGTGGGTGGGCCACCAATATCCACTTGGATCATTATTACTAGGATTAACCATAAAACAACACACCTTTTTGTAGGGGTTTCATATTAACATTATTATCGTATGCTCAAAATCATTTCCAACAAGTTGTAATGACATCTATAGGTTGTAACACACCCTATTTTTAGTGTGTAAAAAAATTCATTTTTCACTCCCATATATAGATTTCGATACCATAGTTTCAATTTTACACCTCAAGGACAATGTGACCTCTTAACCTAGGGTTTGTAGTTATTGAGGGTTTATCAATGGATATTTCCTCCCTCTCTCTACTCTATTTGAACCTCTAACCCTATAAAACAATTGACTCTTTAAAATTTGTGTCAGGAGTGGCACTCCAAACATAAACATCTCTTATCTTTCATGGAATCTACACTCATCCCTATTACATCTCTCTCTACCCCATGACTCTCTCTCATCCACTAAGCTTAACCCTCTACACCTATAAACTCATTTCCCTCTAAAATTCACATTACCAACCCCCAAACTCATTTCCCCTCTAAAATTTGCATTGCCAACCTCCAAACTCATTTCCCCTCTAAATTCCACATTGAGGGAACCTCCCATTTGATCAGGTCTCCTTGTCCCCTATGTTGATTTCTTCTACTCTCTATCAAAAACTTGTGTCAATGAGTTTATTTTTCTCTTTGTTTATAGCCCACTATAGACGCATTAGTTATAGTGAGGTGCTACACTACCAAAAAGAGGGAAACCCAATCTTGATCGCATCTTGGAAAGGGAGTTTTTAGCAAAAACAGAGAAAGCAAGGAACGATGAGGGAGGCCGCTAAGTTAGTTGGGATTTTAATGTTTCTTAAGGATATATTATGTGAGTGTATATTAGGATTAACTTCTAATAATGGCATATAAACCAGTGAATTAACAAAGGAGAATAGAGAAACTAACTAGGGTTAATTAGCCTCCTATACTTTAGTGAGATAATAACTATTTACGTTAAAAAATTTATATAAATGAGATATGTAACCTACTTAATCCCTCTTTTAAACCCAATGAAAGTATGAAACAACAAGCATTAGATTGATTACCTTATCCCTTCTTGTGAGAAATATACTAGAGATGGAACCTAGGGTTTATTTCCTCCCTTAGTGAGTGAAATCCCTTAATTAGGTGTGAGTCTTAGCTAACCTTAATCTAAATATTGAAAGGAGGAAGATACAAAGGTTGTGGTGGGAACACAAATATAAATCAAGAGAGGTTTATAAGATAAAATACTTATGAAGTGCTCTCCTCCAACAAAATAAAACTTAGCAAGCTATCTTCTATGAAAGAAAGAAAGAGAAACACAAGAAAAAACACAAATGAAGTCAAAAAATAAAATGAAAGTGTGAATACCCATGGCGCCCTCAGTTGAGAATGTTACATCCTCACCCACAATCATGTGTTGATGATAACTTTTAGAGATGAGTTTGGAAAACTAAAATCAAATACAAGGCTAGGCCAAACACCTCAATTAATCCAAATGATGTGGCAAGCGAACTCCAAAATCTAGTGGAGGAGAAGACACCATACTATAGCAGCCTCAAAGTTGGTGGAGGGTTGAAGGAGATGAAAAAAACAAAAAAGACAAGAGAATGGATGGTGAGAGCTATATCACAAGTGACCTACCAATTCAACAAAGTTTCAATGTATTACAGAATGGAATTTGATATGTATCGGAAGGAGGTTTAGGGAGACTCAAAATGATTAGGGGAAACTTAAGTGGTATTACCAACCATTGCACTTACTATTGCAATGACTGGTCTTCCTAGGAAAATTAACTACAACGTTGATCCCTTGTTCCATATCTAGGTGGGCCATAACAAGGATATTTCTCCTAAAACGTACTATTGACATCGAAAAACCATGAAAAATAGGTGTGTATGGTTAAATAAAGTAGTGATTCAATACACATTCTAAAACCACTTAGGGTAAATTTTGACTAAGCACCTCAAAGAACATCTCCTGATGAATTAGGATCATTTTGAAACTAAAGGGAGGTTCCATAACCAACAAATACCCCAATTAGTGCACAAATGCTAAGAGGGATCTAGATTAGAAAAGAAGGACCAAAATGAGTCAACAAAAAAACATACAATATCTAAAGAGGAAAAAAGAAAAGACGGGGAACTATCAAAGCACTAGACATCACATGGAACACCACAATCACACATCTAGACCAAGATAAGTGACTCTAAGGGAGAGACTTCAACAACATGTAATCCATCAATAAGATGGATAGGAGGGCCTTAGTGTCATTTTAATATGAGTCGTGTATGGCCAATGTACCATAAAATACCCCACACTAACCTTCGAAGGGATATATGTGATCAGGAAAAAGTGCAAAAATCATACACTACACCCATAATGGTTGAGTTATTTTGCTTCCCATTTGGGTCCTAGGTTTATTACGATCCCTCTTATTGGATTCCTCCTCCCTCATCAAGACTCTTTCTTTGACATATTCAGACTCTCATTTCCCTCATCGAAACCCATGCTCTCTCTTCTCAAGCCTCTTCCTAATCTAGTTGAGGTTGCACTCAATTGGCTATAGAGTGCAAGAGTATCCCAAGAGAGGAATGGGACACAATGCTCATAAGGAAGAGGTGGTATGAGAAATTTCTAACCTATAATTCAAGTATCCTAATAAAAATAGGAGGGACCTAAACTTAGAGGGAAGGCTAGAATTGTTCCACACTAGTGCTTGTGAAGTTGGGAAAATTATGCTTGGTATATTTGAGTCACCACCCATATTTTAGGGAAAAATGAGAAACAAGGTACAAGAGAAGGTTGGAATGGAAAAGGCAATTAAATTGATTGGGGAGTTAATCTTGTTTATGTTTATTTTTCACTGGAGATGATATATGATCGATGCATTATTACAATGATGAGTGTTCCATATATAGAGAACATATGGTGACCATCCATGAAAGGATGCATCCCTTGGATAATCAATAACTATGTATTATTATTATTACTTATTATATATATTATTTAATAATCAATAATTATATTATTAATTATTAATCTAGGAGAATGTCTTCTCGATTTTGTCCAAAAATCAACACTCCCTCTCAACATGGGAGACATTATGCATCATGCCAAGCTTGTCTCTAAAGTATACAAACTTCACCCTAGACTCATGACACTTGTCTATTTTTCCTTGGAGATGTCTCTCTCCCACCTGAATGGAGGGGAAAATGCCCCTTTGTCTCTCCCTCTGAGCCAACTGACTCTCTCTGAGATCAATATTACTCTGGATCCGCATGTGATAGCATCTAGAATCTCGAGTCTTTATCATTCCTAGTCAAATCAGCATGACTAAGGAGAAAGACTACACCTGGACCATTCACCATAGGTACACCCTTGTGAGTGAATGTCATCCCGATTCTAACTGGCACATGGAAAGCACCTTAAGCACCTTGAGTCCATATTATTCCTTGTCATGATAAAGGAAGGACTACGTTTGGGCCCATTTACCACAAGTACACCTTTGTGATAAATGTATCATATCTCCCTTAGTCCGCAGCCCAATCTAGGAGAAGGTGTGGTCAATTCTTACTTGGGGCATTCACTACAGGTACACCCATGTGGGTGAAAGTCTGCTTGATGTTGAAACATCAACACTCCCTCTTAGCTAGGGAGGTATATTTCCATGATGTCTTCATCCAGTAGCCCACTAACTACTCTATAATAAACTAGTAGCACACAACTACTACCATGCCATCGGTATATCAAATCATCTGTCACATTCTTTGTGATCAAGCAGCACACAACTACTCCAAGTGATCTGGTAGTCTCCATGACAATGAACTAGTAGCATAAAACTACTACAATCCCATCCAATAGAAAAAAATATGTTGATCCATAGTAGTACACAACTACTATCCAGTGGTACACAACCACTTCTAGTAGCACACAACTACTTTCCAGTGACACACAGTAACTTCCAGTGGTACACAACCACTCTAGTAGCACACAACTATTGTCCAAGTACACACAGTCTCTACTAGTGGTACACAACCACCGTAGTAGTACACAACTATTGTCTAGAGACATACAATCTCCACTAGTGGTACACAACCACCATAGTAGAAAAAGGTTTGTCACACATGGAACTCCCATGTGGACTTCTAGAGGTTACTCCCTCTAGAAACACTAGGGTAAATTCCCTATAATGTGTGACGTTATGGTCAACTCCCTTGACATGTCCTCATGTGCTCTCCACAAGGGATGTGTCCTCATGTGCTCCCCACAAGAGACGTTGGGATATAATCCCAAACCCACTTATCCCTCTCAGACAAGTGTCCTCACAGATCTACTCAACTCAGTCACAGAGGCATACGATCTAGATAATGTCTCAGGAAGATACAAACATCAACACTCCCTCTTAGCGAGGGAGGAATTCTCTACGATGCTAAGTTTGTCACATAAGTACTCAAACTTTTTCCTGGTAAGGGGTTTTGTAAGAACATCAAAAACATGCTCATTTTTAGGAAGGTATTGCACCAATACTTCCTTCATCTACACCATGTATCAGATGTAATGGTACTTGATCTCAATGTGTTTCAATTTTTCATGAAACACTGGATTCTTTGAGAGCTTCACACAACTCTAGTTATCACAATGAATAACGATGGAATCCAACACATGTCCAAATAAATATGCAAGGATATTGTGAAGCCACACTACTTTGCAGACTGCCACACTCAATGCAATGTACTCTTCTTCTGCAATGCTCAAAACCATAGAAGTTTGTTTCCTGCTACACCACGAAACCATGGCAAATCCCAAAGTGAAGCAACACCTACAGGTTCTCTTCCTATCCACTATGTTCCCTACCCAATCAGAGTCAGTATATCCCTGGAATGTCATGTCAATACTAGAAGTATATCTCATACCATGTCCAACTGTGCCTCGTAGATACCTAAACACATGCTTCGCAATAATCTAGTGTGCATGTATCAATTAACTCATCAACTGGATAAGTACACTCACTGCATAGAAAATATTTGGTCTGCTGTTAACCAAATACAACAATGATCCAATCAATTGTTTGTACAGGGTCGGATCAACATCGTCAAAATCGGAAGAAGACACACTTAGTTTCTTCATATTCGTCACCATTGGTGTAGCCATGGGATTACAGTTCAACATCCCAAACTTATTTAATATCTCAATTGTGTTCTTCCCCTGACTCAGGAAGATATTATCAGTTCTCTACCACACCTATAGTCCCAAGAAGTAGTGCACCATACCAAGGTCCTTCATATCAAACTCAAAGGTCAACACATACTCGCATTCAACAATAAGTCCCTTTGTACCGCTGAGGAATAAATCATCAACGTAGAGGAACAAAAATTAGGGACTCACCATTAACATTCTTGTAGTACAATTTGGGATCATTGA
>SNQJ01S0004136.1:231732-241740 GCA_010110895.2 Picea sitchensis
GGCTTTCTTCACATCCATCTGATGTAGTCTCCAACCCATGGATGTTGCAAGGGAAATAATCATCTGGATAGAAGTGTATCGAGCAACAGGAGCAAATGTCTCCTCATAATCTATTGCCTCCACCTGAGAGAATCCTCTAGCAACAAATATTTCTTTATGCTTCTTGATTCTCTCATCAGTTGTCTATTTGATATTATAGATCCACTTGTAAGTCACTACAGACTTCCCCTTGGGTCTCAGAACAATATCCCACACATCATTCTTCATGATGGAATTATACTCCTCCATCATGGCATATCTCCATATTGGATTACCACATGCTTCCTCATAACAAGAAGGGTCAAAATCAATGATGTGGCTCATAGTTGCAACACAACATGAATAAATCTAAGGTATCTTTTTGTCTCGGAAGGTACCACTAGGATTTGCATATCCTTTTGCCTCCTGTAGAGTCTGACAATCTCATGCAGGTCTCTTTTGACCTACTGCAATATCTCTGGGAACATCAACTGGAGATACATGATCAACGGGATCAGTTGGATCAATAGGCTCAATTGTCTCCCTCTAAACTGTTAGAGGTTGAGGGGGAGAAGGAACCGTCTCTTACCATCTCTCACTATCAATATCCATGTGAGATCCTCTAGATCTCCCAACTTCTACCTCCTCCTCAAAGGTAACATCTCTACTCACCTCAATCTGTCTCTGACCAGGGATGTAGATCTGGTATGCCTTCGAAGACACACTGTACCCCACAAATGTACCCTTTTTGCCTGAAGGTTATATATTTGGTCGTTTTATCCTTGGGTACATGAATGTATAATGGACACCAAAATATCTTGAAATTTCCAACCTCAATCTTCACCCACGAATTGTTTCCATAATAGACATCTCGTGGTTCCCTCGTGGAACACATGTCTAAGACATATCGAGGTTCCCTCATGGAACCAATGTCTCACAAAAAATATCGAGGTTTCCTCATGAAACCAATGTCTTGCTTCCTTCATCTAACCATCTGATACGCATCAGGATGAAGTCTGCATTACCTCCTACTAGTCCATACAGGACCCTCCAGGGAGAATGTCTCATGATTCTCCTTAAAACATCAATACCTTATGGATCCATGTTGATGTTGTTATCTGCTACATGCTTGATCTTGTAGATCCACTTGAAATTCACCAATGAATTTCCCTCAGTTCTGCAAGCATTGTATACTCCATTGGTGGCTAGCACTCCTGGCAATAACTAATGTTCTCCCAATACCATACGCGTGCGTCTTCATTGACCTCTCTTGACAACATTTCCACTTTTCAATAGTATGATTGGGAAGGATCACTTAAAAATTTAGAGGAATCAGATGCTCACTACAATTGGGTTCGGGGCAATGAATAGGTACCAGGTTTCCTATAATTTATTATGGATATGTAGGACCATGCAAGTAGAACAAAACATGTGTGAAAAAACCATCCTATCAAAAAATTTAGATAACTATTTAGCTTCTAAAAAAATACTGCATGACTATTTCAAAAAAGGGGAATGTTATTTTCCTTCCACCACTCTCTTCCCATCCATTCTCACATTTTTGGGGAAGGGAACCAATATGTTCCTGATTCTTAGCCACTTACCCATTTACAAAAATTTATTTAAACTTTTTCTGAATTCCACGATATTGACAAGGCAGACATGTAAATTTGGGAATCTACTTCAACAGCTTGTGTTTCGCATTTCCCTTCATTACTCCCATGGCCGTCTCTTTTAAAGAGAGAGAGGTATGACCTCCCTCCTTATATGAAAATGAAACAAAGGAGAGAAGCAACAACTAGATTTATCCTCTTTATTTATGCCCTACATGGGATGATAACCTTCCTCACCTTTGATGGTCCTAATGAAGATGGCATGTAGTCCTAGTGTAAGCTTGTAAGGGTGGGTGGGAGATGGAGGAAAATGTCGGCATGCACTAAGATCTTGAACAAAATAGAGACAAATAAATCAAACCTGAATGCGAGGGGTTCGATTTTGAGGACTATATAAGCCACTTATAGTGAGAATTATTCTTCATGCAATGTGGATCTGGGGATAATCTCTTATCAATTACATGGGCATTTCCTCCATTGCATCCTCTATATTTAACACCAAATTGCTTAGTTGTCTACAGGGAGGGAAATACACCCTCAGAGGAACAAGTGAGAAGCAGAGAACAAATACGATCAACAACATGTCTCTGATCTGACCTTATCATTATCTTCTATTGGCCCATTTATTTATAAGCCATGGATCTCGTGGATTGACAACTTGGTATATACCACTATTTATCTCTTATAACCATGTAGTAGTAATTTTACACTACAATAATCCACTCTCATTTTCCTGGGCCCTCCCGTGAGGGAGTCAAGCCCAGTCCTACTTTGATACAATGTTGATTTTTCATATGAGATGATATATGATTGATGTATTATTATAGTGTTGATTGTTCCATATATAGAGAACATATGGTGACCATCCATGAAAGGATGCATCCCTTGGATAATCAATAACTATTTTTTATTATTATTACGTATTATATATATTATTTAATAATCAATACTTATATTATTAATTATTAATCTAGGAGAATGTCTTCCCGATGTTGTCCAAACATAACAAATTTAATGACCTATAGTCATTTTTAGGGGATACTATGTATGACTTGTATTAGGTTGATTAATATTAGCAATGTTCAATTAAGCATCTATGAAAATAAAGGAGAAGAAATGTGAGAGTGAACTATAACAATTTACCTCTTTTCCTCAGTGTGAGATACTTAACCTATGAAACTAAAGTGAAATTCTAAAATGACAGTAAATGTTTGTAGATGAAACTTAGCTAACCCAATTTCAAACCAATGAAATATCAAAAAACAAGCATGAATTTTGTTACCCAGATTGCAATGGTAATCATACAAATGAGAATGGGTCCTAGGGTTTATTTTCCTCCCATGTAGGTGAAAGCCCTTAGCTAGATTTGATCCTAAACTAATCTAACCTAATATAAAATAAAGGCAACCACTTGGACTTGGAGAATATACAANAAAAAAAAAAAAATCAATTAGGGTTAGAACTACCTAGCATAGTATCTATGATGTTTTTCTTCTCTCATGAAAACAAGAAAGGATAATCCATCTCCAATATCAAAGAAATAAAAGAAACCAAGACACACAAACAAACAAACAAAAGATATATTTAATAATGCATTGATATGTATGTATGACTCATGTGCCCTAAATAGATATAGATACCTCCTCTCTCATATATCTTTGTGAAATATTCCTTTGACGTGGGGGTAAAGGTTGACTAAAGTGCAAAGGGACTAAGCCAAGGAACCAAAATATGAAACCAACCAATCCAACAAAGGGAGATCCAAACCAATAAGGAGGACATAACAATTGTAGCATCCTTCAGTATGTGAAAGGTTGATGGATATATCATATCATAGAAATCCCAAGAGCATGGAAGGTGGAACAATATCACTAATTCAACTAAGAGGTTTTTGTAAATGTGTTGAACCTGCACAGAATAGATCTAGCTAAACAATAATACATTGGAGAAAGCAGGAGAAAAATAATGAAAGAATTCTCATTAACCATATTCCACACTCAAAGAGTGAAAAATTTACAATATATATAGGATACATGAGTAACTAATGAGCCATAGTGGTGGTCTAGAGTGATTTGGACACACACCAACAGTTACAGGAGTAAACTTCCACCTAGTCTAGTCTCTCAGGCAGTTATGGGAGTGAACTGCCACCTAGTCTGAGTTATCTAGTCTATCAGTCTTTAGTTAACTAACTGAAACATAGTGAAGTGAGGAGGAGATTAGGGAATAATGAGTAATACTCTATTATGGTGATGATCCCAAGGACAATTCGCATTAGTTGGTTATGATCTCAATGTTGCATGGTGACAAAACCAATGCAACATCTAGACTCTACTCAACTAGTCAAACTGAAGTGAAAACTGAAGAGAATATTCTCCAGGTGGAATATTCTCCCCTAAAATATAGAATACTATATAATGACTAGTTATGAGTAATAAATAAGGAAAAACCTTAGAAAAAATAAATCCTAGGTGTGTGTGAAGTAACTCCAACACCCCCCCTGAACATCACTATGGTGAAAATAAAGAATGGGTCCCAACAACAAGGCCATGTTAGGTACCCAAATACAAAAGATACACTGAACTAAACGAGGAAAGAGGGAAATCCTAATGGGAAACCCCCCCCCCTCAAATTACAATGCATGTTAAAAAAAAATGAGAAGGAACAAAAAGCAGTTGTTAAGCAACCTTGTCCTTCACTCCAAGAAGACCTCGCAATTGTGCAATTTTGTGCTCGTTGAAGATTTTATTGAAGATGTAGATGTCTGCATGGATATGATGAAGTATATTCCCCATTGATATTTCCACACATATCTACTTTATCTTCTTGTAATGAATAATATCCAAAGAAATTTTGGATGAAATTTTGAAAACCGTGCGGTCGTTTCCTGAAAAATGCTGAAATTTTGTTGATTTTAAAACGATCATAACTTCACTTCCCGGACTCCGTTTCGGACGATTGTTTTTTTGAAATTGGATATTTTCTAGAGAGAAATTCAAATATCCAATTTGTTTCTAAAAATAGTGCTCAAAAAATATTAGAATTGAGTCTAATGTGTGCGGCTCCCTTTTTGTCTCCTTAGATGCATGCATGGTGCATGCAAAAGTGTCTGCATGTGACTCTTGAGATCCATGCCATACATATTCCACATGAATTTCAGAAAACAAATCTGAAATGGAGTATACATCATCTTCAATTAATGGAATACAAATTTCTGTAGATACTTGTCTAGAAGGCTCTTCAAACTAAGATGATTTATCTTCCAGTGGATTTTCTACATTCTCTATCTTGTCAACATTTTTCATGCATTCTTCCTTATTCCAAAATAAAACCTACAATCTTCTCCATAAATCATTTGGAGTGAATTCTTGTGAGTCATCATATACTTGATGGAGAATTTTGGGAGAAATAAAATAGAGGATACATCTTATGGCCATATCTTGTCTATTGACAAAGTCATTTTTCTCATCGACAAAATCAGGCTCTACTTCCATTGCCATAGTTATTTGGTACATTTGCATCTGAGCATAAGTAGAATTTTTGGCTTCCATTCCAAATAGTTATGAGGCATGAGAAGTATTTCCGGCGAATAATCCATCTTTTTGTTGTCTTCAATCTTTTGTACCTGTAAAAAAATTTGGTGTATCTTTTTATTAGCAGTATGTTGGCTCTGATACCATGTAAATGTGTTGAAACTGCACATAATAGATCTATATAAACAATAATACACACATTTGCAGAGAGAATTGGAGAAAGAAGAAGAAGGAGAGAAATAATGAAAGAACTATCATTAACCTTATTCCACACTCGAAGAGTGAATAATTTACAATAGAAATATGATACATGAGTAACTAATGAGCCATAGTGGTGGTCTAGAGTGATCTGGACACACACCAACAGTTACAGGATTAAACCGCCACCTAGTCTAGTCTCTCAGGCAGTTACGGGAATGAACTGCCACATAGTTTGAGTTAACTAGTCTATCAGTCTTCAGTTAACTGATTGAAACAGAGTGAAGTGAGGAGGAGATTAGGGAATCATGAGTAATGTGCTAGGCTGGTGATGATCCCAAGGAAAATGAGCATTAGCTAGTGATGATCCCAATGTTGCATGGTGACAAAACCAATGCAACATCTAGACTCCACTCAACTAGTCAAACTGAAGTGAAAACTGAAGAGAATATTCTCCAGGTGGAATATTCTCTCCTAAAATATAGGAGACTGGATAATGACTAATTATGACTAATAAATAAGGAAAAAACTTAGGAAAAAGAAATCCTAGGTGTGTGTGAAGTAACTCCAACAGTTTCAATTTGACAATTTTTTGATATCTCAAAAAGAGACCCTCTACAATATGCAAGTGTGAGACATAAATAGACTTAAGAATGTTGGGAATGCATAGATAGTCATTGAAATCACTGTAGAAGTAGAATTCTCTTCATCATGGTCAAAAAGTGAGTGTTGACCATATAAAATGAAAGAGTTCAAGTCATTACACAAGTAATCTCAAGAAATAACACCCTTTGTTCTCAAGTTATACAAGTCTGAGTGAACTTTGAGCCACAGGAAAAGTGTAAACAAGAAAAAAAAAGGCTCATATAATGCACCCAAACCATCCAAGAAAAGGGGAAATTTGACCCAAAAAACTCCTAAATAAACATGAACAATATATTTGGGATGTTTTTGAACTCAAATGAGGCTCTCTAACTAATTGGGGCATAATTCACACACAAGGCCAAGAATTGGTCCAATCACCTATAGAGGGGCCAAAGCAAGCAAATTCCATGAAATATATTAGGGTCAAATATGTGACCAATGGGTAACGATGCTAGATTCTAGGCTAGGGTATCCTTCCATGATACCAAATATCAAATGGGAGACCAAAATCACATGTTTGGACCATGGAAGGGACACTCAAATAATAACTCCAAAAAATGTGATTCATTGTGAGGATGAGATGGAGGACCTTCATGTCATCCTATGGTGGGTATAGTATGACTAGTACATGATGAAAATTATACACTTTGGTATCCAAGGGGATGTGTATAGCCAATATGAAGTGAAAATTCCATTCACTACATTCAATCCCCATATACTCCCATCACAATTCCTACCCTTTCCTGGTCAAAAACTATCTTCTCCCTACAGGGTCCCCTCCTATTTTTCCAACATCCAACTTGTATGTTGAATATCTCACAATCCTAGGACTTGTTCAAGAATTTTCTAAGAAATTTAATGACTATCGAATTTCTAGGCATTTAGAACCATGATTTTCTCATATTTTCTCATTTGGAAATCACCGAGGAATTTCTCATTTATTGGGCCTCTAGAGCCACAAATTTCTTAAGTTTCTAAATATGGAAACTCCCTAGTGCCCATTTAATCGCAAAACCCTTCAGGTTGAAACCTCCCATTCTTCCTACATAAGAGATGTAGTAGTATGACATGTGACTTGGAGAAGTTGGTGTCTATAGAACTTCTTCTATTCTTGAAATAACAATATTAATAAAAAAAAGGAGGGTCTACTTTATAAGAAATAGAGACTCATTATCGACAATGAATGTGTCATTCGAAGACTAAGAATAACTATTTTGGAATCAAAATCATTGATTCTTTGGTCCCCTCTGCAACTCTCTAGTTGAAAGGATTCATCATTGCAAAATGAATATTGAAGTTAAGGAACAAGTAGGATAATATTCTTACCCTATAGGATACTTTCAAGAACAAAACCATTATCGAACAACAATCTTTTCAAAAATGTAATGATGAACATAATTCTTGGGTGTAGGTGGTCAAGGAGAAAAAGGCTTTCTCACAACATCGAATTAGCATTGTAGACTAAATTCAAGTAAGAAAAGTTTATACAAGATAAAGAGCTAAATATTTGGGTCTATGGACTCCCTAGACCCATAAATCCTTTGGAGCTTGGTCATAATTGTGTTCATGTACATTGAAATTAGAATATATTTATTTGGACATAACCTAGGTAACCTCTTACTCCATCCTCATGATTATTCACGTTAAGTTTATATGGACCACCTTCAAGCCTTAAAGGACAAGTGGAATATTTTATCCATCATGAGAAAAGTGCTTACAAAATGAAAAACTCAAAAAGGATAGATCATGAGTATTGGTATCAAGGAATGAAAACAAATGGTTCATGATCTAGAATATTCAAGCGATGTTTAAATATTCTCCCCCACTACTCTAGGCACTTTCTCATCATTAGTGTGATTCACTTTGTGAGTGTTGTCACTTCATCAATTTCATTCACTTCTTCATCATCAAATATGTCTCCATTGACAATTACTATGCCATCCATGGAATTCTTAGTACCCATTAAACAAATTATACAAGATTCATCAACAACTAATTCACTGACTTTTCCTTCACCAATGTTGACATCTCCCTAGATGATTGCTTAGTCAATGTTGATGGTCCTACCATCAACTACCATTCTTTGTTGACATTGATTTTCCTTATATCAAACGTCAACAAACCTTTCTTTTTCAACATCAATGGTCCTCCCACTGACAACCTTGCTTTGCTGATGTCGATGGTCCTCCCATCAACAATATTTTTTCTATCGGCCATGTCTTTGTTTTCTAGTCCTCCATGAGTGAATTTTCAGTCATCCTCCCCAGTCCATCAAATACGTATGTCATTGATTATCACCTCGGTGCTCAATTCTTGACTTTCCACCTTTCTTAGCTCTTCATCTTATGGGTTGTTCATTTTTTATTGGATGTAACCATATTCTAGGTTTGTTATATGAGTTTTCTCTTTTTGGGGGTTCATGAGAATAACATACATATCCTTATAGAGATTGTACCACCATGTATACAACAAAAAATGAATAAATATTTCACTTCACAACAATTATGTGTATTATTTATTTATTCTTTTCCTTTTCGTTACATTTTATTATTGTTATACACAATAATTTTTTAAAAGTAGTGTACATATGTCATATTTTTCCTAAATCTATATCATTGGTATCATAGCATTTTTCTTCCCATTGTATGCCCCCTCTCCTAAGGTCAATATACAAGAATATTCATCCATGTAAGTACCTTCCTTAATTCCAACTCAAACAACCTTGTATGGAAAAAGAGAATGAAGACTCTAAAGCAAGGGATCCCATCCATTTGATCCTCAATGAAGGCCTTTAGCGATAATAGATTTACATGATATATTTTTTCTCTCAAATTATGGAATGAATTACCACCACTATAGGTTCCTCATCATTAGGCCATCCATGCAAAGCATAGATTCCATTCAAAACACATGTAAAATTTGGCATTCCACAATTTGAAGGAAAGATAGTGGCATATGTCTTAAAGAAGTGGCTCGATCAAGTAGAACAATATTTAGTTGTGAATAGTTTCTTTGAGAGGAGAAGATTACATCTATTTTTTTGAATTCAATTCCCCATGTCAAACATTGGTGGGATAACTATTCCTCACAATTTGTCCACTGTCTAAGCTTCCCTCCAATTATAGTATTGACCATAGTCCTCAACTCATGTGGAAATGAGACTTCAAATTGGCCTTAGTTGTATGGTAGTGACCATAATTTTGTTGACACCTAACATGCATTGATTACAGGGAAATAGGTTTTGGAATCTTGTTTGTAGGATGGGTTACTATGTAATATGGGTCATCTCTATGTTCCTTCTAGAAAGCATGAAAATATGATCTAGGAGGCATAATATCAATGGAATCACACTTTCAAGTTAATAAGATAGTAGTAGGAATATAGAAGTACTTATATTATTTAAAGCTCTGCCAACGTGTCAACAACTACATCAAGTCTTGCAAAACCTATCTCATTTCCAAGAAAAAAATTAAGAAGCAAGGACTGTACACCCCATTACCAACTCTTTCCAAGCCACATAAGACAATCTCCATGGAATTCCTAGCAGGATTTCCTTGTACCAAGCATGGTAATGACTATGTTTTTTTGGTTGTCTATAATTTTCTAGATTGGGAATTAAAATACCCTATAAGAAGAGCATATCAACAAAGAGAGATAGTAAGCTATTATTTGAGGATGTTTGGATTTTTTTTGTTATCCCTGAAACCATTGTGTCAAATAGAGATAATCAATTCCTTAACATATTTTAGTCTAGTCTTCAATCCATGATGGACACCAAGATGACCAAATTGATTTCCTTTCACCCAAATACAAACAATAGATAGAAGTGGTCAATTGAATGATAATACATCTTCTCAAGGTGTACAATTTGAATTCTCCACATATATGGGATGAGACTTCGTCCTATGTACAACACAACTACAAAAAACATATTCATCATGATATTGGGCACGACGCCTTCAAGTTGTGCTTAAGGTTCCATCCATTCTCCCTAATTGATG
>SNQJ01S0004137.1:0-15659 GCA_010110895.2 Picea sitchensis
CCTAGAGATGAAAGCAACCACAATCCTATGTGACAACTAGAGCTGCATAAAGATGACAGAGAATCATGTATTCCATGACAGGTCGAAGCACATAGAGATTCGATATCATTACATGTATGACATGGCGCAGAGGGGAGCCATAAAGCTCCAGTACATTAGCACGGATGAACATGTTGTTGATGTGTTGACCAAGCCTCTATCTCATGTAAAGTTTGAGCACTTTAGAGATAAGCTTGGTATAGTCCGAAAGGACCTTCCTCAAAAGGGGGAGTAGTTGTTGTGATGAGACATCTCTTGCTTCCAACCGGATGGTTGTGACGTAAAGCAAGAAGATGTGATGTGACTAGTACTGAGCTTTCAGCTTGACAGATGTGACACAAAGCCAGTCTAGTATCTTGCTTCCAACCGGATGGTTGTGACATAAAGCAAGAAGATGTGATGTGACTAGTATTGAGCTTCCGGCTTGACAGCTGTGACGCAAAGCCAATCTAGTATCTTGCTTCCAACCGGATGGTTGTGACGTAAAGCAAGAAGATGTGATGTGACTAACACTGTTCTTCCAGCTGGATAGCTATGACGTAAAGCCAGTCTAGCATCCTGCTTCTAGCTTGATTGTTGTGACGTAAAGCAGGACAAGCATCTTTCTTCTGACTTGACAGTTGTGACATAAATCAAGACGATGAGATGAGACTAGCACTGTGCTTCCAGCTGGATAGATGTGACGTAAAGCAAGTCTAGTATCCTTCTTCCATCTTGATTGTTGTGACGTAAAGCAGGACGAGCATCTTACTTCCAGCTTGACAGTTGTGACGTAAAGCAAGATGATGAGATGAGACTATCACTGTGCTTTCGTCTGGATAGTTGTGACGTAAAGACAGTCTAGTATTATTATGATGAGCCAGCCTCGTGATGTGATGATGATGATGTATTAGTTTTATACTAATATATATTGATGCAGATGATGATTGCATTCCCTTGAGAATGACGATGCTTCCGATGAAGAAAATTTATGATGATTTATAGATACGCCAGTCAGTGTTCCAAGATAATATTGATGATGATGTCCTCCTGATGTTGTTGATGATAAAGGCCTCTCTCTTGTCTGTTGTTGTTGAATAATACCCTTCTTGTTAAGGGAGAGTGTTGAAATAATGTAACTGCAAAGTGTATTCTTATTATTATTTGATATATTATTCATTGGATCAATCCCCATTGTGGATTGATCATGTCAGCTATTGTAAAAGGACCAAATCCCCTTTTGCAGATTGGTCATATGTAATTGTAATAGGAAAAAGAAGAAGTCGGCCCCAGAATATATTTAAGAGGCCCCAGAATATAATAAAGGTGGTTATAACCACCCAATTTGAGAAGTTGGCCCTGCCAGTGAAGAGACACTTCACACATGCCATATTTGTATAAATAAGGAGGCTAGCACCTCACTTAGACACACACTTCACTTGCTCATTGAGAGACAAGTTTCAGAACTGCAGTTGGAGAAGAGAGAGAGAGATAGGTGCATCTTTAGGAGAGGAATTTATGTATTTGCTTAAGTTATCTCTTGGCATTGTATTGGCTATATACAATAAGGAAGTTTTGATGGGTTTTCTTCCCCTAGAGGGTTTCCTAGGATAAATGTTGTGTCTCTTGTGATTATGTATTTCTCAGTGATCTTGTATTATGCTATTGTTATCTATTGAAATGCAAAGAACTATAATAATGTATTAAACATTAATATAGGTATCATGTTCTTTTTCCTTTCTCTAGTGATATCCCACTCGAAGATCAATCTTCGAGGAATGCACCTCTCCATGAAGTTCATCCATCCACTCATCGATCCTAGGTGAACCAAACTCAATGATATGTCTAAAGTCTCTGTTTGGTGGTCTACCTAGGGGAATCGTTCCAAAAACCCATTGTACACCATCGTACACAGCTAAATATTGTTGTATACCACTACACACCCCCATATCATCATGTACCACCGTGTATCCTATATGTTCCCCTGTATCGATCACTCCATTATTATCAATTGAACTTGGGTCCCAGAATGATGTATCGACATTCGTCCTATACTCAAACCCCTAATCAACAGGTGCATATACTTCCTTGTTGGTTGTTCCACAAGGAATTTGCTCAACTACCTCCTCTGCAACTACGCCTTGAGACAAAAGAAATGGCTCATGATCCCTGCAATGCAAAACAAGTTCACGGTCAAAACCCTATGTGTCAAATTTATCACCAAACACCTGCAACTCTGAATGCTCCTCATGTAGAATTGTCACAAGAGGTTCCTCCCTCATATCATGAGTGCCACTCACACCCTCATGTGCTACCGCTGCCAAAGATGATGGAGTCTTTGCTACTGTCAGCAATGAAGAGTGTGCCAAAATAAGCTGATAACAAAGCTCCTCAATCTCCCTTTCCTTGTCTTCAACAAACTTAAGAGAAAGGTCCCTATCCATGAAAAGTTGCAAATAATTGTATCTTCTCTAGTGCCTCTTTGATGATGCACAATTGGGTACTAGTGAATCCCTCTGCAATTACCTTTTGCCTCTCCTCCATATGGGTTTTCCACATAAGGTATTCAATAAATTTATGAGCACCATCTTCCCTCACCAACACTGGTATAACCCTAAATTTCACCATACATGCATACCTGGAATCAGGCCATCTTACTTGCCATTTTTTCCAAGCCATCAATGAGCAGCTCTTCCTAAAAACCATATTTTTGAAGATGTATGTGCCCCGCACCACTACTTCCCGCGTGCACACTCTTGCTACACCACTACAGCTTGCGTACGTACACTAGATGCACCATTACAGCCCACGTATACTCAAGAAAGTTGTAAAAATTAAAAAGTTGCACGGAATTCGTTGAGATTACGGGATATTGGGTAGTTTTTCAATTGTCCCACCGCCTATAGCCCGTCACCCAACCGAATAACCAACATTTTTTTCATATAAAAGAAGGTGTTGGGGTCTCATTCCAAAGCTAAGAATAAGAATAGTGAAACTCTACCCATTTAACTTTCCCACCTTGCCCCAAGAATTTGCAGCCACATTGTGAGTTTTGAGACATAATTCCATATTCTTGCCTTTTTTCACATTCATAAGCTTATGCCATTTCCTTAGAGAGAATTGTGAAAGGAGAAAGATACGTGGAAGTAGTTGGAGATTGGTGAAGAGGAGCCCGGACCAGGTTTGAGGAGCAGTCATCGATCTCATTTGTAAGTGACTTTGTGAGATTAATATAAAGAAGTACTTTTTTTGTCCCGCCATATGATGTGTTCAATATTTATGTTTGATTTATATTTGATTATGACATCTAATCCACTAATTCATATATAAGATGCATGTTCGTAGTTTTTTTTTTTTCTTTTGGTGAATGCAGGTTGGCCTTGGGAGGATATTTGTAGTCGAGGAACAACCAAACGCAAAAGGATCGACACTGACACAGAGTTTAAGGTAGAGTTACCGGATCCTTATACTTTGTATGTTATGCATGAATGTGAGGTATTGTCGGGGTAGTTGTTAAAAGTAGGAGACTTTAGACAGTTAGCTCTACCTACACGTTGAACCCTAGTGTAGTTCATAGGGGGGTTTTCCCGCTATATCAGAATTGGTGACCATACTGGGGAAGCCTCTAGGGTTTTAGGGGATATCATTTTGGGTGTTTTAATTGGTTTTGATTACCTCTTTTTAGTTTTCTGTAAGTTGTTGTGTCTTTGAAGGATTCTGGTCTGCCATACCAGTACTCCCTGCCTTGTCATCCTTGACTGTTAGTTTTATTTTTGAGAAGTTACAGAGGTGTATGCGGCTTGCAGTGGGCATGCACACATACATATGCTCCCTACCTTTGAACAACCCGCGTACATACGCAGGCTGCTTAAGTGTCAGTAGTGTGTCTGTGTCAAGAAAGTATTTTTTCAAGAAGAGGCAGTCAACCTCTTCTCTAATTGAAGTCATACTTCTCAGGGGTTTTCTTTATCTAGTCCTGGTCTCTATTGTTATAGTCTTTAGCCTGGGTTTGACGTCAATTGGCTTATTTCTTTGTCAAGATTTCTTGTGTTTTCTTAGTAAGGGTTTGAGATGAGTTAGTGAGTCTTTTCTGATCAGTCTGTTTAGTATTTTCAATGACTCCCTACGATCCACAGTAGACCTAAAGTTAGTTTTTGGTCTTGTCTTGTCTTCACTTTTTCCCTTTCACTTGATTTAGAAGAAAAGAAAAAGAAGTTATTTCAAGTTTCTTATTTTGAATTATAAAAAAAATTCCTTGTTTGGTAAGTAGTTAGGTTAGTTGTTTTTGCTTATTAGGAGAAAGAGTGCTTTCTTAATTTCTTTACTAAATTCTTATAACAGTAAGTAGCTCGTAGTTGAGCGAAATTTTGTTTTGAGTTTTTGTTTTGAAAGATCTTAGAAAAAGTCGTTAAAAAAAGTTGGTTAAAGAGTTTAAATTTGCAAATATTTATTTGTCAAAAAGAAGTAGTTTTATTTTAGTATTATTTAATGCTCTTCTCTTTCCGTATTCAAGTTGCACTTGCACCGATAAGTTTCTCTAGTGTTGGCTAGTGTAACTATTCTTCCAACTAGCTAGTGGCTTGATTACTTTATCTCATAGGAACTCTTTCTAGTGTGTGTTGGTTTTCAACGTTAGTAAAATCCCTAGTGTGTCGTTGATCTTCTCACAAAGTGGAAGATCAAGAGCTCTGTCGGTCGCGAAGTCTTCAGGGCCTGACGCTGGTTGAATTGGAGCCACCCCCGCCACCATGAAGGCAAATACTTAACCAGCAAGGGTCATTTGAGGTGATCGAGCTGCGGGAAACTGTACCTGAGCCATCCCCGAGAGAAGAACTTTTAAATCTGAAGGAGCCTACCATTTCTGACCTTGGAGCCAAAATCTCTCAGGCCATATAACTCTCCAATCATTGACTTGTTGGCGCCCGTTGTGGTACAAGTTGTCCCTCCAAAGGTAACTCATCACAAGCGTCAAATAGTCTTGCAAGCAACGATGGAAGAAAATGTTGCTACTTCGTCAGGGAGTCCTCACACTCCCTCTACAGTTGCCACTACAGGGGGATTTCCACCTCCCAACCCACCTTCGTCGGTCTGGACCACCATGGTCTCGACTGCCTCTAATTCAGGCAGTGGTTTGATTCCGTCTATGGCGGCGATCACTACTCCATTCACCCAGAGTGCGACAGGCCCTCCATTCTCATACAGGATGTCTGGCTTTGATACGAACTTTGTCCTATCCTACTCCACCCTACAGACCATGGGTATGGGGGTAGGGATCTCTAATTCTCCTTTGCAAGGGTCCATGGGGGGCACCTTAGCCCCCTATAATGCTTTCCCTTATGGTGGGGGTCATATACCTCCGTCGTCCCCCTCGCTAGGCGGTGCTCACCAGAAGCCCGCCTGGTCGAACATGAACTACAGCTTGTTTGGAGAAGGTATTCAAGGACTTTCTTCTAACACCACATCAGTTGGTTCTTTTTCATTCTCTTTGTTCAACGTGTTTGGTAACAATGCATTCTCGTCAGCTATCGTATCGGTTGGGGGAAACCCTGGTTTTGGATCACAAAACATTATGCAGGGTACTACTCCTACACAAGGGGCAAATACCTCTCAAGGACCCTAGAATCTGTGGCAGGGATCAATCCCCTCGTCAGGGATGTCGACCGGGGGCAACCCCTTCCATGGCCAATGGAACCCCGGGCAAGGCTCAGTACTTATGCATGTTGGATTGGCAGGGGGCAACCCTTTCCAGAACCTTTGGAACGCAACGTTGGGAGCAATCCCTTCCCAAACCTGAAAATCTAATTACGGGAGTCAGTCGATAACGTCTCAACAAGCACAGTATCTGTATGCTGGCCATGGCCATGGTTTTTACCAGAACCCTGGTCAGCAGCCTAACTTTTCCTGGCAACCTGGTGCTAGCCAAATTCCATACTCCTTTCCTTCTGTACATACTCAACAGCCCAAGCTACCTTTTCTGGCAACGTTGCATTTTCCAAACTTGTCAAGATTGTTGAATGACCCAATCTGTCACGATCTGTGTTGGCCTCCTATGCCGACCAATTTCCCTTCGAACAATCCAAAGTTCGAAGGTAAGCCTAACGAATATCCAGGCGATCATGTGACCACCTTTCACCTATGGTGCTCGTCCAACTCATTGAGAGACGACTCCGTCCAATTGCGTCGGTTTCAACTCTCTCTTATCGGGAGTTTCATGAAATGGTACATCGACCTCAACCACTCAAGATACTCTACTTTTGGTGAATAGGCAATGGTTTTTCTAAACCATTTTCAATTACCTGTGAGATACGATGCCGGCACCGAATTTCTGGCCAACTTTGAGCAAACAAAGGCTGATCATATCTCGGATCACATCCAGGAATGGCGGCGTCGGAAGAGTTTGATAAAATTATTAGTCCCATTGGCTTTCCTGCTGGATTAGTTCATTAAGTCTTTGGTACCTCAGTTATCCAAGGACGTTGCAACATCAGGTGTGTTTTCTGAGGAAGAGGTGATACTGAGAGCTCAACAGCTTGAACTAATATACTCTCAGTCTAGCTTACTTTATGAATTTTTTCCAAATGCGCCACGGTCTATCCTTGACATGACCTTACAGAAGTCTGTACCACATGTCGATGGTATCGTTGGTTCAGCACAAGCGAAGCCCGCTAATCAGTTGTTGAATCAATTGCAACAATTATCGATACAGCAGACAACGGCCATCCAAACCACTGGTTCGACTGCTCCCCCTACTCAAACGTCGGATGTATACAATGTGCAATCGACAAACCCGAAATCCAACCAACAGGCTAGCATAAAGAATAAATAGTGAAAGAAGGGTAAGGGGGATAAGAAACCCACCAATAATGTTGGTGAGGGAAACACAGAAAAAATAAAGTCGAAGTATTTGTGTAACCTTTGCACGGAATACCATCTGACTCACATGTTCCCTCGGCTTGCGGAGGCCCAAAATTGATTAGCGCAGCAACATCCTGATGTGTTAACGAACCCATTTCCACATGGGAAAAATTTAACTCAAGCCTCTGCGAACACGGATGGGGGAAATCAGGGACCCCCTTCATCGTTTAGTAATTCCTCGACCTCGAATGTTTATATGTTGAAAGGTGATGCACATATAGTGACTAGGACACACGAGTACAAAATTCCAAACACTTCTGAGAAGGGTAAAGAAGCCGAAAACCCATCTGTTCCTCTCCAGATTGAGAAGACATTGGGTGAAACAATGACATGCATCCCGAAAGGGGCGTTCAAGAAAGATTCCCACAATCCAAATGCGAGGGCCGCCCAGAACTACTCTATGGTGAAAGATATGTCACAAACCCCTTGCGCAATGTCATCTTTGGAGGTGCTCCAGAGCTACCCTTCGCAAAGAAAGGCTCTGTTAGTTGCCTTAGGATCTGTTGAGACTTGTAATCCGAGAACGATCATGCTTGATACAACTGAATTGAAACCTTGTCTCCCATACCACGTCGTGTTTCAGATAGTAGTGGATTACACCACGAAATCTTTTACCTGGAACATTTTTCGCACGGTGGTTGATGAGGGTGCCTCGATATGCATGATGTTGTTGGAGTGTTGGAAGGCCATTGGCCAACCTGTTTTGTCTCTGTCACCTACTCTTCTCACCGCTTTCGATGGTTGTTCATTCAGACCACATGGAATCGTTCCTTATTTCTTCATGTAGTTAGGAGGAAAGACCGTATGCGTCGAAGTTGAAGTGATCGATGCGCCTCTTGACTACAATCTCTTGTTAGGAAGGAGTTGGACCTATTCTATGCATGCAGTGGTCGCCACATTTTTCTGGGTCTTGTTGTTTCCACACGAGGGTCGGATCATGTCCATTGATCAGTTGTCTTTCTCTTGTCTTGACCCTTCATCGAGGGCATCCATGGTCCCGATGATTGATAATCCATAGCCCGACGTCCTCAATATAGGGGTTGGTTTGTGCCCACCTTTGATGGGTACTTTCGATTACCCGCCTCCATCCGGCGATGTCAAGTTCATATCGGTTGACCCCAACCAACCTAAGTCTGAAATATTTAAAGTGTCATCGTTCCATATGACTTACTTTAACGATCAGTCGACTCTTCCTTCCCCATCGACCACGATGGAAGGGACAGGGCATCATGGCATGGCCATGCCTTTGTCCGTGGCAGAGGTTGCGTACTCTATAGTCCAACAAGCTTATGTCGACCCCGATCCAACTCTCGCACAGGAGTTAGATCCATTTTTCGAGCCTACCTAGGCTCAAGGTTCGATCACCACTACCGATTCCTTAGACTTGGTCTTTCCCTCTGACAAGGCGATTATAGAGGCATTGACTAGTCCAGACAAACCCTGGGATGATCTCCATCACAAATCTTATTTTCTCTTGGATTTAGGAAGAATTGAGGCTAGTGAATTCGTATTGACTATGACTGGAGATAGGTCTTGTCCTATCAATCCTTTGGCTACGCACGTAGTTTACACCGAAGGTAATATGGAAACCATCGCTCAAACGATACCTTCGTCGGAGTAGACTCCTCCCCCAAGGAGATTTGAATCTATACTGATTTATTTAAATAATTTTGTGACATTTTTTCCTGGTCTTACGAGGAAATGCCAGGCATTGATCCAAGAATCGTTGAACATGAAATAACGACTTACCCTAATGCCAAGCTGGTCCGGCAAAAGCTTCGTCTGGTTAATCCTCGGAAAGCAACATCTATTAAGACTGAAGTAGAGAAACTACTCAAAGCTGGTTTCATCTACCCCGTCCAATTGACTCAATGGGTGTCAAATCTCGTTCTAGTCAACAAAAAGAAGGGAATGATTCAGGTATGTGCGAACTTCCGTGATTTGAATAAGGCATGTCCAAAGGATAATTTCCCCACACCACTCATTGACCAGATCATCGATGAATGTGCAAGATGTGAGGTCTTTTATTTCATGGATGGTTTCTTGGGATATAATCAGATACAAATTAAGCCCGAAGACCAGCATAAAACATCTTTTATCTGTCCATGGGGTACATTTGCTTATCGAAAGATGCCTTTTGGCATGAAGAACGTTGGAGCCACTTTTCAATGGGCCATGTCTTTTTCTTTCCACGATCTCAAACACATAGTCAAGGCCTATCTCAATGATTTAGCATCACAATCTCGTAAGAGAGTTGATCATCCCACGCACCTCTGACTTATCTTTGAGCGATATCGCTACTATCGGATTCGCTTGAATCCTAACAAATGTAGTTTTTGAGTGACGTCGGGTCATATTTTAGGTTTTATAGTTTTTACAACAAGGATCATGGTCGATCCTCTAAAGGTTGAGATGATATTTCAATTGCCTCTCCCATGCACAATCCCTCAACTTCAGAGTTTACAGGGAAAAGCCAATTTTCTTCGACGTTTTATCACAAATTATGTCGATATAACTAAAGGGTTTATGCGTTTACTGAAGAAGGACGTCCCTTTTTTATTGGGACGTAGCTGCTCAGTGCTCATTCAAAGCGTTGAAATGTTCCCTCACACCTGCCCCTCTACTTCGACCACCCAATTATAATAAATATTTCTTATTGTATTTGGTCGCGGAAAATTCGACCATCGGTATGGTCTTGGTTCAAGAGGACAATCTACTTCAAGAACATGTGATTTATTACCTGAGCTAAGGCCTGGTTGGACCAGAACTCAACTACTCCCACATTGAGAAGCTTGTGTTGGCAGCAATACATGTTGTTCAGCGGTTCCGTCATTATATCTTGTCTCGCAAGACCATCGTCATTGTCATTGTGAATCCATTCCAACACATGTTGACACGACGTGTAATCGACGGAAATATCAGTAGATGGATTGTTATCCTCTAGGAATTTGACTTGGATTTCATCTCAGCAAAATCTAAGAAGTCATTGGTCTTTGCAGAACTTATCTCGGAACTTCCGGTCGAGTCAGGTGATGTTACGCCCGAAGAATCATTGATTAAAGGAGATCTTTTTCTGATTTCATCTTCGGACCCATGGTATGGAGATATATTAGTCTATATCCATAATTTGAAGTGCCCCGCCTCTGCTTCTCGTGATGAGCATCGACGTATACACCATCAGGCAAAAAACTATCTCATACTCAAGGACACTTTGTATCGTCGAGGTGTAGATTGCATCCTTCGTCGGTGTCTCACTCATGAATAAGAGGAACTCGTTCTTAATGACTGCCACATTGGAGCATGTGGTGGTCATTTGTATGGGTTGGAAACAACCCAAAATATTCTATGAGTCGGTTACTTTTGGTCGACATTAATCAAGGATTGTGTTGAATCAGTCAAGAAGTGTCACTTGTGTCAGATCTTCTCTCAGAAGATGAGGGCACACCCCACTCCTATGTTTCTCATCATTACGGTTGGCCCCTTCACTAAGTGGGGGANCAGTCACTTTCAGAACAAAATGATGTTCGAGTTAACATCAAAGCTTGGTTTGAGTCAAGAGTATTCATCACCCTACTACCCATAAGTGAATGGTCAGGTGGAAGCTGTGAATAAGTCCCTCAAGACTATTCTGCAGCGAACGATCAATTCGGCCAAGTCAAATTCGCATTTGATGTTGTACTCAACATTGTGAGCCTATTGAACGTCTGTAAAGACTACAACCAGTTTCTCACCTTTTCAACTCGTTTACGGGATGGAAGTAGTCTTGCCAATAGACTGTCATATCCCATCTCTAAAGTTGGCAGTACAGTTATTTCCAGACACTTCACCGCTTGAGGAACGCTTATTATATCTCAAGCATATCGATGAGAAATGACGTGACGCAAACTTGGATAACGAGGCTCACAAGAAAAAATTCAAGTGTCAATATGACTGGTTCGTTCATCCTTGTATTTTCTTCGAAGGCAACCTTGTCCTAGTTTATTACCAAGATAATGATCCCCTGGGGACAGGCAAGTTCAAACCCATGTGGTTCAGACTTTTCATCGTGAAGGAAGTATTAAAGAAGGGTGCTTATCATTTGGTTGAATTCGAAGGGAAATCTTTGGCGGAGCCTAGAAATGGGATCTACCTCAAGAAGTATTACTCGTAGGTGGGTCACCTTGGGTGACTTNCATATGTATAGTTATTATACAATTTAGTTTTTGTCTTTTTTTTTTATGGACGTGTTGTTTTTTATGTCATATTTTTCACTGTGGAAGATGTCAAGTGAATCAAAGGTATTCGTTGGGTTCATGGATGGCGTTAGCCAACACACTCATAGGCTTGCTTTCACAGCCTGGGTGATCTTCACACCTCAGGGCCAGTTGCTATCTTTTGAAGGTATCTGTTTAGGTGACGCCACAAACAATGTTGTCGAATACAGCGCAGTAATAGAGTTGATTTATGACACTTTGTCACATGGTATCTCTCATCTCTAGGTCTACTTAGATGCACAGTTGGTTGTGTCCCGGTTAAATGGGGTTTATCGCATTTATGATCCTACTTTACACCGATGATTCCTTAGGGTACATCTCTTAGAACAAATCTTTGATTACATTACATATATCCATGTTCCTAGGAGATTGAATCAAATCATAGATACTCTAGCTAATCATGTATTAGATTGACATATTGCACACACGTAAGAAAAAGCACACACATACACATGTAAATACATTTGTAAATAAATGTAACCCATAAGACAAAAAATATGTAAATACACATATATATAAATCAAAAGTTTCAGAGTACATAGGTGGGTGCAAGCGCCTAAAAAATATGTCTAGTATACATCGTGGGGATGATGCCATCAAAAATATACAAAAAGTGCTCTCAATGTGTAAGTGGTCCATCCTAAGCTAAGGGCGGGGCCTGTTGGCCCTTCCATAGTGAACCACAGATTTTTCCAAACGTCGAAAGAGTTGGACCCAGGTCTGGATCACCCCAACTACGTGAGGTTGCATCGATGGTGGGAGATCCTCGACCTCTTCCATAGGGACTACACGTATGAGAATGGTGAGGTTCCACTCCATCTGTCTCAAAACTCTCTCAGCCTCTCTGGCTGGAGGTCCACCTGCTAATGATGTTACTGTTGGTCCAGTGGCTGCAGATGGTATTGCCTCTAGTTGAGGATGTTGCCTAGTCCTCGAGAAGTCTTTTGGATGCACTGGTCCCACATCTGTACATAAACAGATACATAGTTGTCATATACTCTGATTCCCATAAAAACGATATATATAAAAAGAAACAAAATTTTAAATAACATTAAAAACAAACGTACCTATCTCTCCTCACTCTGCTCCGGGAGGTATAGGCATGTCTGGGTCCCTGGAAAAGTTGATCCTAGCGTAGGGGTAGTCCTCTATCGTCAGAATCTGTCGTGCCCACCAGTCAAAAAAGGTATCGTCGAAGGCCTCTATGGTCCTTCCTCCCCCCTGCCGTGGCAGCAATGCTACCCATCTACACACTGTCGGAAGTGAAGCCTCATGCCCTCGCACTGTCTCTCATGCACTGAGACTGGGTACTCTTGAAGAAGAAGAATGAGCACAGAATGGTCCCAAATCCAAAGTTCTTATTGTTCCGCCCACGACACTCAGTGAGTTGTTTCTTCATGCAGTCTAGCATGGTTGTGGTCCATTCGAATATCTGTGCATTCAAGAACTACACAGCACAATGCATATGCACCCTGGAGGCCTGATGTAAGGTCGCGGATCCATTCATCCGCCCAATAAGTAGAACTATCACTTTCAGTGATAGGTTGGTGATTTTGTTTATTAGCACCTGAGAACCTACTTTCTCAGTGTCGGCCTCACAATGTAATCCGATCAACTCAGCAATGTTATGAGGCCCGAGGGGAAAAGCTCGCAGGTTGACTCGTTCACCTCTCCTCGAGAGGCCATTCGGGAAGTAGATGTCTTCAGTCATTGGATTCAATGACTGCCCCTCAAGCATAAACGCATCAGCGTCGGGATGCCAATAATCCACCAAGGTATTCAGTAGCCTGGGTTGTGCCCTCATAAATGGACACCGGTAGAACTTCCACAAACTGCATTGCCTCAATACGGCTATAGTTTCAGTGTCCTCATTGACCAACATATCAATGTCTTCATGCTCTCTCTCTCTCCAATGGGCATACATCCTGCAAAATGACAAGTTCAAAGGGGAGTTAACTCTTGCATTTTCAATTTTTTCCAAGTTCTTCAGGGTGTACGCGGGTTGTATTGGGAACATTCGCGTATGCACATGGGCAGATTGTTTTCTTCCCACGGGCATACACGTAGGGCCGCTCCTTTTTAGGAGTGTGCACCCCCCAACAACCAAAATAAAAGAAAAAAGGAAGTATGGAAATGAAAGGGGGGTTAATTTGTACTTACTTGGTCCAATGGAAAGTTTGTTTCGTCCTCTGAAGCTCCTGGAATCAACTCTTTTAGCAAATGGGTGTTTTTGGCTTTTTGGTCAATTCTCAAATTACAATGGTGATAATGAGCTGCCAGCTTCTATTTATAGATTTTTTTGGTCCTTTTTGTCATTTTTTTGACCCTTTTGTCATTTTTTCTGGCTTGAAAATCATTTAACGTGGTTCTTGAGTTTCTCATTGGATGTTACGATACACTTCACTTTTGGTTTGGAAAACTTTTTGGGAGATGGGTCACTCTTTAAATATTCTTTGGTAAAAGTCATTTTTCCAACTTTTGCATTTAAGTTAGGATTCCACCTCCATTTTTTGCATCTCGTTGTCTTTTCTGCTTTGCCATAGGATCGATCCCACTGAATTGCGACATGAAACCATCATTGTTTCTTTAGAAGTGTCGTAATTTAGTGGTAGATCCTACCTCTACATGGATGCCCTAGGTAGATCCTGGTTGCATTTTGGTGTCCAAACCGTCATTAATGACTTTAGGCTCGGGAGTCCTTATTAGTCTTGTCCTGATTATGAGTTTGAGCCTCATACGTCTGATATGTCATCACTCTTGACCTCACCCTCGGGACTCCCAAAAAACGAGTCTTCTTTTAAGCCATTTTTAGACTCTATAAACATGAAAAGATTGTTGAGCGATCTTGTTGTCCTTCATGCTCGCCAAACTAAAATTTGAAGGCATGTCTGTCCAGCGGTAGTTTACCCCTTTTTCGGTCCGGATGGTCAATTTTACGAACAAAGGTACGCTCTATGAACTTCGGTTCACTAGAAGAGTATTTGCAGGTATAAGTTTAACCCTTTTTCGGGCCTGAGGGACTAAATTTACGAAAAAAGAACCTCCACGGAGTCCATAGTTAAGCTCTTTTCAGACCTGACCTTGTTCCTTCACACTCGTTAATCTAGTCCAGAAGAACATCCTCCATGGAGTCCATAGTTAAGTTATTTTCAGACTCCTTAAAATTGAAAAGATAGTTGAGTGACCTTGTTCTTTCACACTCGTTAATTGGTTCAGAAAAACATCTACTGGCATGAGTTTACCCTTTTTTCCAGCTTGTAGATTAAGGAGGAAAAAGGTACACCTCGGGAGATTTGTCTCACCAGGAGAGTTCTCCTCAACAAATTTCACTTTTTTCGGGCTAAGGAGACTAAATCTAGAAAAAGGCATTGAGTCCATAGTTAAGCTCTTTTCAGACTCCTTAAAATTGAAAAGATTTCTGAGTGATATTGTCTTTGTCACACTCGTTAAAATGGTTTTTAATAGACGTATTTTCGGTGCTGGTTTACCCCTTTTTCGAACTGACTAGACTACCTGCGAAAAAGGTACCCCAGTGGAGTCTTCTTTTGCGCTTTTTCAGACTCTCTAAAAATGAAAAAACATCGATCTTACCTTCTTTGGGCTTGTTTAAAATTACATTAAAGGACGTTATCATTGTGTCTTATTAATCTCATTTTCATATTTTCATCTTTGGCCTAATGGAAGCTCCATGTTGCTCTCAAATGAACCTTTGAAGCATGCCTTATAAGAAAGCCTTGTAGCAATTTGCCTTTGCGTATTGACACCTTGACCCATGGAGGAATTTTCCCGAGTGTCCTTTCCCTACACATCTCTCCTTTCTCTGAGCATTAGTGTGTGCCTTGCGCTTAGAACTAGTATGTTTGCAACACTTGTTCCTCCTTTGTAACATAGCACTCTTTTATTCTTTTTCAAGCTTTCCAAATTATTGAAAAAGACAAAAAAATCAAATATACCCCAAAAAGAGGACAGGAAAAGTATTTTCTTTTTATGGCAGCATAATGAGTTTCCCTTGGACAAAGCACATCCTTTCATTTGTCGTCAAGCATTGCGATTTAATATGACCTTAGGAAGTTGTGTTAATGTTTAAGCCATTATTATAGATATTTGCATTTCATTAGATAACAATAGCATAATCCAAGATCACTGAGAAATACACAATCACAAGAGACACAACATTTATCCTAGGAAACACTCTAGGGAAAGAAAACCCAACAAAACTTCCTTAATATAGATAGCCAATACAATTCCAAGAGATCTCTTAAACTAATACAAAAATTCCTCTCCCAGATATGCGCCACTCTCGCTCTCCTTCTTCTCCAGCAGCAGATCTGAAACTTGTCTCTCAATGAGCAAGTGTGTTGTGTGTCTAAGTGAGGCGCTAGCCTCTTTATTTATACAAGTCTGGCACGTGTGAAGTGTCTCTTCACTGGCAGGGCTGACTTCTCAAACTGGGTGGGTAAACCCACCTTTATT
>SNQJ01S0004137.1:15669-26685 GCA_010110895.2 Picea sitchensis
GATCAATCCACAATGGGGATTGATCCTATGAATAATATATCAATAATAATAATAATACACTTTGCAGTTACATTATTTCAACAAGTTGTTCTCGCTACATAGAGTTGTGTCCTACTCTGTTTGGTTATTCTTCCAAACACATGGAGAGTTTGTGTTGCCTCTTGCATCTTGAAATTATGTAAATGTCATGTTGCCTGAGTCTAATCATCTTTCGTGCTATTGTCCAAGGGAAGTTTTACCCAACTTGAGTCAGCCACTCTGCAGTTTGTCTCTTGCCCTCATGTTCGACCATCCCGAAAGTCCAATCAAGTATTTGTTCGAAATCACTGAAGTTCTCTGCCTGATCATCGAGATCCTCCTGTTTATTCCTCGAAGAGCCATCGAAGACCTCTGGGTAATGAAGTCGTACACTCAAATTACACTACCACCCGAGTTTTCAAGATATTGAAGTTGTTGCTCGAGCTCTGAAGGCCTCATCTCCAGCCATCAGGCATCATTGTCTTCTTGAAGATGGATACTATACATGTATATCTTTAATTTTGAGATGTAGATACATTATGTATTGTTTGCGGCTACACTTTATATAGTTATATGGCATGGATATGCAGTGTATTTGATTGGAATCCATGATTTATTTCATCCCGAGCATGGGTATGCCCACCTCGATGAGACAATTATTATTTTTGCAGATGGCACCTCCCGAACTCTGGTCCTAGGCTCACTCGCTTCGTATGTTGGTGAATATTTGTAATGTATTTCGACCATCATATGCTCTTATGAACTCATATATTAGGGGGCATCTGTTATAACCCTAAATTGCACCATATATGCATACCTGGCATTAGGCCATCTTACTTTCCATTTTATCCAAGCCATCACTGAGCATCTCTTCTTAAAAACCATATTTTTGAAGATGTACACACCCTACACCACTACTTCCCGCGTACACATGCTTGTTGCACCAATATAGCTTGCGTACATATGCTAGCTTCACCATTACAACTCACGTGTACTCACAAAAGTTGTAAAAATTAAAAATTTGCAAGGAATTCGTTGAGATTACGGGCTATTGGGTAGTTTTCCAACTGTCCCACCACCTATAGTCCATCACCCAACCAAATAACCATCATTTTTGTCATATAAAAGGAGGTTTTGGGGTCTCATTCCAAATCTAAGCATAAGAACAGTGAAACTCTACCCATTTCACTTTCCCCCCTTGCCCCAAGAATTTGCAGCCACATTGTGATTTTTGAGCCAGAATTCCCTATTCTTGTCTTTTTCCTCATTCATAATCTTATGCCATTTCCTTAGAGAGAATTGTGAGAGGAGAAAAATATGTGGAAGCAGTTGGAGCTTGGTGAGGAGGAGCATGGACCGGGTTTGAGGAGCAGTCGCCAATCTCATTTGTAAGTGACTTTGTAAGATTAATATAAAGAAGTACTTTTTTGTCCCGCCATATGATGTGTTCAATATTTATGTTTGATTTATATTTGATTATGACATATAACGCACTAATTCATATATAAGATGCATGTTCGTAGTTTCTTGTTTGTCTTTTGGTGAATGTAGGTCGGCCTTGGGAGAAGATTTTCATTCGAGGAACAACCGAACGCAAAAGGATCGACACCGGACACAGAGTTTAAGGTAGAGTTATCAAATCCTTATACTTTGTATTTTATGCATGAATGTGGGGTATTGTCGGGGTACTTGTTAAAATTAGGAGACTTTAGACAGTTAGCTTTGCCTGCACATTGAACCCTAGTGTAGTCCATAGTGGTTTTTTCTCGCTATAGCAAACACCTACACAATTTGTTCCTCTGTGACCAATAGTGGGTTCTTCAAATCATGCAATGTTATTTCATCATCATGATGTGGGTTGTCACACAAGGGATCAATTGAATCATTAGATGATGGCGTGCAATGTGAACTACCTTCCTCATACAAGTTTTATGATCTGCTCTCGTCCCTTAAATCAACCCCTTAATTTTCATCCTCCACACATAGCTCCCAAACTTTGTCACATTTTGGTACAATCATGTATGCATCATCATACATGTCATAAATAGGATGAGGTGTTGAATCATATTCATAGTTAGGTTCTATCATGCTTGAACCTCCCTCATCATAAGCATAATACACAGGGAGAGATCTTGAATCCTCAACATTGGCTGATTAGGACATTGTCCCATAATCATCATAAGATGTTGCATCCTCACCATACTTAGGTGTTACCACACCTACATCATCGTCACTACTAAGGTATGCATTTGAGTCCTCAACATTGGATGATCGAAAAGTTGCATCATGTGTGTTATCAGCCTATCCATCATATGTGCTATTGTTTTAGATCTCATGAGATAGTTCTAATGGTGTACTAGATTGTGTTGTCTCACTATTGCACACATCCTCAACATGATTAGATACTTGTGCCTCCAACAAGTCCCTCTGTCCTTCATGCTTTTCTTCCTTCACTTTCTTCCCTGTGATTTTCAAAGAAGCCTTGGTTCGAACTCTAGGCCAGTTCGAACTCTTGATGGCGCAATAATACTCTAATGACATAACAGCCTGGATCTCCTCACTGAATGTTTGATACTCTTCACATTAAGTCATGCACTCTGCATATAGCTCCCAAAACTCATGATACTTTAACAATGGTGCTAGTTTCTTTTAATATTATGTTATGGATTCTTGATTTGCCTTCATCTTTTCTTAGAGGTTATCAAGGTCACCGGCTCTCATACCACTGTAATGTCCCAAAATATGCTAGGCTAGGATTTAAGTGTTTTGTTGTGCAAATTATGATATTGGTGATGTTGTGCTTTTGTTAAACAATTTGTACTTAGATATACTTTATGAAAAATATGATAGAAGTCTTTCCAGAAACAATTTGCATGCATTACATATTACCAATCTAGGTACATAGTTAATAGAATTGACAACATTGTCATCCTTTATTATGAATGGAGACAGGAAATACAACAACTGTAGAATTATAATGGTTGTTATGTCAGCTTCAGTAAACAATACAAGCTCAAAACAATAAACCTAGAATGATGCCAAGAGATGATGTAAACTGCTCCAAGGCTCTCCTAGCCCTACTACGATCTTCTTCGACATTTCAAATGGCCCTCTAGCCCACTATAACCCTCACGGACTAGACCCGAATTACCTGTTGCAACCACAAAACCCTCTTACAGAGATCCTTGCAGGACGACCTTGTTGATGTTTTGGTAGTTGTAGGAGGTATTCCCTCCTGGACCACTTTTCTTAGAGAAGAAAAATATTCCAAGAAGTCAAAGGAAGACCATTAAACAGTTGAAGAACACCTCAGAAAAGAATAAAGTGAAGTAGAAGACCACGGAAGAGAAGTTGTCCCACAGGAAATAATAATAAAGTGGAAATATAATTTAATAGAATAGAAGTCAGCCCACAAAAATAATAAAGTAAATTTGAAGACCTAGAATAAGAAGTTGACCCCAGACAGACACCCAGATTAGTATAAATACAAGTATGGGTCAGTTCATTTGTATAACTACACAGTTATCCTTTTGCAGTGTGCACTACGAAGTTGCAACAATTTCGTTATTTCTAGTTTCTAGTTATCTTAGAGAGAGCGCCCCACTTGGGGAAGGATATTCTTGTTGTCTCTTGGTGATCTCTCTTGTTCACTACCTCTGGAAGATTTGTGCCAAGGTTTTGTGGTGCTATCTAGTTGCTTCGTACTAGTTACATTTGCAATTACAGTTGTTGTTACCAATTTCCATTTGTGCAAGTTATGTGGTGCGCTATCTTGCTTTAGTGATGCACCTATCTTGTACCAGTTTTGTGATGCTACTCAGTTGTCTACCCTCGCTAGGGTTTGACAAGAAGAAGATAAGTATTTGCTATCAAGGTTTCTTCATTGTTGGTGTTGTTGCAAGAGTTGGTTCTAGGTTGTAATAGAGCCAAGCCTTAGCACATTTTAAATGAAATAAATTTGGTCACTCGGACTTGACTTGGGTAGCATGCAAGTAAATTCTGAGATAACCTTGAACCACTTTTGATTAGAAGCTGCCCCTTCCAACCCGAGAGGGATATCTCGAATATATGTCACGATAGGATGTCCAATAAGATTAACAACGGGCATATCTGTGGGTAACATAAAGTTTTAAGGTTGATGGGTTGATGGGTTGGACCGGGAGGTAGTCCATTGGGCATGGAGTCAAATGATCAAGAAAATAGCAAGAGTGTTTCAGAAATGGAAATCCATGGATAAAAGGCGAGATAGAATCTGATTACAAAGAGAAGGATTTATAAAAGTATGGCAGCAGAATAAAGAGAAAACATATCAATACACAAGGAGCACTTAGCAATGAGTGAATTCTAAGCACAAATCAGTGGAAAGAGATGGTTGGGACAGAGCATCTAGCAAAGGACGAATTCTGAACCTTGATCTCTGCAAGAAAAAACCTATAACCATTCTGCAACAGAGCATCTAACAGAGGATGAATTCTATTACAAAACAATTACAAATCGAGAAGAAAAGATAGATGGAGTGATATTGAAACTAACAAAATGGACAAATTATGCAAGCAACATCACAAGAATATCTGATATGGATAAAACATGCTTCTGCAATCTTATATTAAACTGAAAATGAAATCCATAGCCCAAGAGTAACACTATAAAAAAAATTCTCTCCTAAGTTACCGAAAGCCAAAATTTCAATATTTGTTACAATAGAGACTCCATCTAGGGATGGTGCTTTCCTGCAAAGCGCCAAGAACAGTAGACCACGTGCCTTCATCCATTGGTCGACCTGAAATCATCCTTATCAAACTCTGAACTCTGTCTCTTTACTTGCACCTTTCCGAAACAAAAAACTGCTTATGCATTCATTGGGCTATGGAGTCATAATGTCTTAAATCAAAACCATACAGGATAACAAACTGAACTAGAAACGTACTTAAAACCACTGATGTACTCTAATGCTCAAAGTCAAGCTTATTTATATACATCACCTACTCTAATTGATATCTCTAATTTTTTTTCAAGTATAGGAAAACCTCCAAATCAACCAAGCGAGTATCCAACTAACAAACTTAATTTATACTTCCATCTTTGAGAAAAAGAATGACATGAGCAGCTGCAAATTTCAAAACATGCCCTGGGAGTAGGTACTTATAGTTTTGAAATTCAGACTTCAAGAAATTGGAAATAACAAATTCAATCCCCCATTTTGACTCCATATAAACTGCTACTGGATCGTAGAAGGGAAGAGATATACCACTTTCACAATTAATCCATACTTCCTCCTGTTGAGCAAGCTGTCTGAAATGTTTTTGCGCACTTTGTCCACTGCTGATTTTTTCTTCCACTGGTGCAAAAATGTCGCATTGAAACTTACTGATTTGTTGCTCAATGGTTGCTAAACATGGAGGAGAGATCAATTGTTTCAGTAACCCCTCCTTATGTCCTTCATCTGTTGTCCAAATATCTTCTTGGTAGCTGTCATACATAGGCTGATCTCTTTCATGATGTTGTTGATTGCTTTCCTATTGAACCAAAGTTTCTTGCTGCTCATCATCTTCAGAAACACTTTCATCACATTCATCAAACAATGGAGGACTGTCGTATATTTTCGTGTGTGATGAAAAATAAATCTGCTCTTCTTGTTCTTCTGGATATTCATCATAAATAGGTTCAGCAGATAAATCAGGAGTGTCATCAGTCAGACAAATTCTAGGAATATCAAGTGTGAAGCTATCTATCTCAGATCCACAGTCCTCCAAATCATAATCTAAATCATCTTCGAACAACAAACATTCTTCAAGGTTATTAAACGTGACAACCCTATCATCTTCATGAAACAAAAAAGTGTCTACAAGATGATCCTCTGGCCAGAAATCATCATCATAAATTGGTTTACTAACTTCCTCTAAAGTTCCATGGATGTCGTGATTTAAACTTAGATTTTCATTTTCAGTAATAGAAGAAGTTTCACTCACATGTTCAATACTATGTGAATGTTGTAGATCTGTGTAACAGGGGTTGCAACATGACTTTTCAGGAGTAGATCTATCTCTTCTTCTGTTAAAGAAGGAGGTGGTCTATGCAATTTCTAGATCAAGCAACTATTGTTTTCTTTATCTTCTGCATGTTGACCATGATGTTGAATATCTTCTTCTTGAATGTGATCACAAGAGCTATCATATCCTACTTTTTTTATCAGCCAACTCTTCTTCATACTGATTATCTTCATCGACTTGAGAAATTTCTAATATTCCTTCCTCCTCTTCAAGAAGATGTGTTTGATCTTTTTGTCTTATGAATTCTATACTACAACAATATTCAAAAAGGATTTCAGCTAAACATATCCTCTTACAATATTGATGAAAAAGTGTGTGAAAATATTTCAATGAAGGAATATTGGAATGGGGTAAATATTTATACCAGAGCCTAGATCTCTTTCCAATGAAAACATAAACAACTTCATGAGGACATCTTCATGATGTACATTTAATTCATCCATGAGCTTGTGGAATTCAAACAAGTGTTGAGTAGGATTGGCATCCGCGTATTCACCAAATTTAGGAAGGACATATTCCCAAACTTTAATGTCTGGAACAATGTTTGGAAAACCATAAAAATTTGTAAATTCCAAAGGAGCAAACCTTGTAGCAATCCGAGCAGTGAACGAATTTCAAATTTTGAGACCAGTGGAGTCACCAACGAAATCATGTAGAGTCTACAAACCAAGGAGTCGTCGGGTGAATGATCACAGCTAATTGAATGCCTATCCCTTGTTCACCATCAAGAGATAGATCTGAACTTTGTTGTATCCCAGGGAAGATAACTTCATCCTCCGTCCCCGGCAACGACGCCAGAAAATGTTGTCGCAAGATTTGGTTCTAGGCTGTAATAGAGCCAAGCCTGAGTACATTTTAAATGAAATAAATTTGGTCACTCAGACTTGACTTGGATAGCATGCAAGTAAATTTTGATATAACCTCGAACCACTTTTGATTAGAAGCTGCCCCTTCCAACCCGAGAGAGATCTCTCGAATATATGTCATGATAGGATGTCCAATAATCTTAACAACGCAAAGATATGTGGGTAACAGAAAGTTTTGAGGTTTTAGGGTTGATGGGTTGGACCGGGAGGTAGTCCATTGGGCATGGACTCAAATGATCAAGCAAATAGCAAGAGTGTTTCGGCAATGGAAATCCATGGAGCATAGGTGAGATAGAATTTGATTACAAAGAGAAGGATTTATAAAAGTATGGCAGCAGAATAAAGAGAAAACATATCAATACATAAGGAGCACTTAGCAATGAGTGAATTCCAAGCACAAATCAGTGGAAAGAGATGGTTGGGACAGATCATCTAGAAAAGGATGAATTATGAACCTTGATCTCTGCAAGAAACAAACTATAACCATTCTGCAATAGAGAATCTAACAGAGGATGAATTCTATTACAAAACAGTTACAAATCGAGAAGAAAAGATAGATGGAGTGATATTGAAACTAAGAAAATGGACAAACTCTGCAAGCAACATCACAAGAATCTCTGATATGGATAAAACATGTTTCTGCAATCTTATATTAAACTGAAAATGAAAGCTACAGCCCAGGAATACTACTCATGTGTGTCTTTCCCCCTTATCCAATGTTACAAATATGCCTCATATAGGTCTTGAGGTTTAAAATCCTCCCAAAACAATCAGTTACAATCAATTCTTGAAACTAACGGCCATAGAAGATGGGCCAAACTGCTGAGAAATGAGGCAGCAGTTTTCGTGACAGATGTGCATAAAATGAAAGAGTCTTTTGTGCCTCTATTTTTTCTGAGAAAAAAACTCTCTCAGTTCCCTGAGATCCGTTTTCATTTGCCTCATATCTGCATTTTACAAACATGTGTCAAAACAAGAAAATATGAGATCCGAAAATTAGGGCTCGGAGATGGATTTGATTATCCAAATATGTGACACCTGTAGTAAAACTGAGAGAGGCTTTTGATCTTCGATGTGTTAGGCACAAAAACCTCCGAACGTTTCTCAAAATGATCCTCCAGTCGCTCAGAATCATCATTTGAAAATGATGACTCAGCATAGTAAAAAACGCCACATTTCTGAAAACGAATCTCATCTTGTGGGAGACTTTTGACTACCTTTCCTATATCCAAATGAAATTATAAATACACCACTGGAAATATTAGGATCTTTAGATGTCGATCGACTATTCGAACGCGGAAAATGGCCTCCCCAAGGCTGAGAAAAATGGTTTTTTTTCCCAAGTCCATTTTTTGCATATGATTGGAGTCTCGATTTCGGGTTTTCGGGTTTCGGGGTTTTGGGTATCATGTCTTCAAGAGTTATGACATGCAAGGAACACTGAATCGTAAAATCACGATGGGATTAATTAGGCAATAATCATTTGTCTTAATCTCTTAATTAATCACGATTAGCAATTAATCTTTAACCTTTCGTGGATTTAAGTGTCGGGACTTCGATAATACTTGACGCAATAAATCCTGAATCACGAAATTGCGATGGGATTGATTAACAGTTAAAACACTTTTATCTTTGTGATTAAGCATGATTAAAACATAGGCTTTCGTGGTTTCGGAAATCACAAACTTGAAACTTAAAGCACGAAGGCAGCTCGAGTCGTGAAATCACGATGAGACTTGTCAACATTAATCTTTCTTATTCTTTAATTAACCTGGCTTATCCTTTAATAATTTAGTGAATTCAGGGATCGGGGTTGTAGTTATTAAAATATCTACATCGGCCAAATCCCCGATGGCCAAAAACCCCGGACTCGTGAGCTTTTTCTCCATGTGGCTTAATTCTCGGTGTATGTGGTCGTTCAACTGTCAATGCTTCCATTCATTTTCCTTGTGACTCAACGCTCGAACAGATGGTACATTTCTTTGATTTTCACATGAACCTTGTCTTTGGAATTTTCATGAGTTGGCCTGTGACTATTGTATTGCTTTGGCATTTGGAGTTGATTTCGGCATTATTTGACTGAAGATGACAAGTAGAGAACATTCAATGATGTGTGTGACAGACGAATGGTTATTTTCTCACATCTACACTTTCGATAGTTAAACACTATATTTTTTTTCTCTCCTAAGTTACCGAAAGCCAAAATTTAAATATTTGTTACAACAGTTGGTATGTTCTTTTGAATATATCTTGTTCATGGTTGTATTGGAATATTGGAAAGATTCTTTCTAAGAAAAGTTGGCTGGGTTTTTTCCCGAGTTTGAGGTTTTCCCAGGATAAATCTTTGTGTCTTCTTGTGCTTGTTTATCTATTGCTTATATATTTCAGTATATGATTATTGAATGTTAAAAGAAGATAAAAATTCTATGGTATGTTAAATTTTGAGCTTGATTTCTTATGCAGATTAATTCTTTTATTTTCTTCAACACTTTGATTCCATATTAATACACTTCAACAATACCAAACCATAATCGAATAGAAATAACCATGTAGATGAGTAAGCATGCACATCAACAACACATATACACTGGGGAAACCCTGTATAGGGAGAAAAACCCCAACAAATGATATTCCTTTATTGCATTAATAATGTAAGATCACTTACAAATATCCACCATGAATGTTCTGCTCTTAAAGAGCTTGCCAATATGACTCTGACCTGACAAAGACCTAAAAGACCTTTCTGAAATACACTTCTAATATGATGCCTCTATTGTTGCTATACAACATTGCCATGTTGCTTTGGTAGGTTGCCTCTTTATCATTGATGTGTGCCTCTATTGCTTCACCCTTAACCTGCATCTCAAAACTGTATTGAAGAGAGGATTCGACTTTTGCTTATTTAGGTTGAAGAGGAGAAGAGGGGAGACTCGAAATAGTAACCTGTTTGCATGAGTTAATCATAACTCATCTTCATACTTTAGTTCGAACTTAGAACTAGACTTGAGATTGGTTATAACTCAACATTACACTTTAGTTCGAAACTAGAACTAGACTTGAGACTGGTATACTTTAGTTCGAAAATAGAACTAGACTTAAGACTTCAATCACAACTCAACATTACACTTTAGTTCTAAAATATAACTAGACTTAAGACTGCAGTGACAACTCAACATTACACTTTAGTTCTAAAATAGAACTAGACTTAAGACTTCAATTACAACTCAACATTACTCTTTAGTTCTAAAATAGAACTAGACTTAAGACTTCAATTACAACTCAACATTACACTTTAGTTCTAAAATAGAACTAGACTTAAGACTTCAATTACAACTCAACATTACACTTTAGTTCTAAAATAGAACTAGACTTAAGACTTCAGTTACAACTCAGCATTACACTTTAGTTCTAAAATAGAACTAGACTAAAACTTCAGTTACAACTCGACTCTTTACAAGGCAATTCAAAATTATCTTCATGGTGGATAATGTTACACATGCCAACGCACTAGATCAATACATTTATATCATTTGCAATATTAGGAATATTGTTTGTTTCTAGCTCATAGGATTTTTATATTCAACCTAAATTTTGCTAGATGCCTTGACTTTTGCTCGTGGCTCACGCTTGACTAGGCTCACAGAGGTTGTACGTTCCCCCTGACTTTTGCACTAGTCTGTCTATTCTCACAGAGGTTGTATGTTCCCCTTGTCTTTTGCACTAGACTTTATATGCTCACAGAGGTTGTATGTTCCCCCTGAATTTTGCATTAGACTCACATACCATCTCATTCATCCCAACTTTTGGTTTGACTCGCATAGGTTGTACGTTCCCCCTGGCTTTTGTCAATACCTCACAATACTGGTTGATTCTCCAAATATCCTTGGCTAGCCTCAGGGTGTCCCATATGGCCTCTCATTGGAGAATGACTATCGATGTTGCCAAATTTAACATTTCAAAGGTATATTAACTTGAAATTAGCATAACTTTTGATTGGAAGATCTATTTTTGGTTATTCAAAAATTGTGATAAAGAGAAAAAATAGAAGTGTTTTTATTTTCTCACATGGAAAAGGGTTATGC
>SNQJ01S0004137.1:30796-109789 GCA_010110895.2 Picea sitchensis
AGCAAAATGACCCAACTTATTACAACTAAAGCATTTAATCTTAGATGTATCAATATTCTTTCCTTTGAATGTACCTTTGGTATTTGGCTTCCTCTGAGAGCCTTTCTAGAAAGTGTCTTTCTTCTTTCCCTTGAATCTTGATGCTAAAGCTAAGTGCTCTTCTTTCATTGGCTCGCTCTTGGTCGCTGTGTGACTCTTTTCCTGGAGGCAATCATGCCATAACCTATCAAACATGGGTTGAATATCTCTCCCACTTACACTGGATAAGAAGGTCTCCCATGAAGATGGAAGACCATCAAATATGCCCTGCACTAAATCATCATCGTCCACTCTCACCCCTATGACCAAAAGTTGATCTATGATTTAGGTTGTCCTAGAACAGAAATATGCCAGTGGTTCATGTTTCTCCATCTTCAAATACTTAAGCTTGTGCTTAAGTGTCCTCTTTTGACTTGGAGCCTGTTTCTTATACAGATTCACCAAGGTATCCATACAGTCCTTGGTAGTCATCAACGAAGTCATTGCAGGAATTATACTATCTTTGACTGAGTCAAAGATGATTCGCTTGGTCTTTTCTTGACTCTTCCTGAAGGTCGCTCTTCATGCATTATTTGTGGGTTCCTCCACCACTATGGTCACATACTTCTCAAGATCATGCTCCTTCACGATATTTGTTATCCGGAGCTTCCACACATTGAAGTTGGTAGCTCCTTCGAGCCTATCCTCGACCCTGGCTGAAATAGAGGATGACTTGGACTTCACACTGGAAACTTAATCAAGCTAGCTTGGATCTGTGTGTACCTACTGTTGCACTTCAACACATTTAACATACCCTAAGCTTTGATACCATGTTAAATTTTGAGCTTGATTTCTTATGCAGATTAATTATTTTATTTTCTTCAACACTTTGATTCCATCTTAATACACTTCAACAATACCAAATCATAATTGAATATCAATAACCATGTAGATGAGTAAGCATGCACATCAACAACACATATACCCTGGGTAAACCCTATACAGGGATAAAAACCCCAACAAACGATATTCCTTTATTGCATTAATAATGTAAGATCGCATACAAATATCCACCATGAATGTTCTTCTCTTAAAGAGCTTGCCAAGATGACTCTGACCTGACAAAGACCTAAAATAACTTGTTGAAATACACCTATAATATGTTGTCTCTATTGTTGATATACAACACCGATATGTTGCTTTGGTATGTTGCCTCTTTATCACTGATGTGTGCCTTTATTGCTTCATCCTTAACCTGCATCTCAAAACTATATTGAAGAGAGGGTTTGACCTCTGCTTATATAGGTTGAAGAGGAGAGACTTGAAATAGTAACATGTTTGCATGAGTTAATCATAACTCAGCTTCATACTTTAGTTCGAACTTAGAACTAGACTTGAGATTGATTACAACTCAGCATTACACTTTAGTTTGAAAATAGAACTAGACTTGAGACTAGTATGCTTTAATTCGAAAATATAACTAGACTTAAGACTTCAAACACAACTCAACATTACACTTTAGTTCTAAAATAGAACTAAACTTAAGACTTCAGTTACAACTCAACATTACACTTTAGTTCTAAAATATAACTAGACTTAAGAGTTCAGTTACAACTCAACATTACACTTTAGTTCTAAAATAGAACTAGACTTAAGACTTCAGTTGCAACTCAACATTACACTTTTGTTCTAAAATAGAACTAGACTTAAGACTTCAGTTGCAACTCAACATTACACTTTTGTTCTAAAATAGAACTAGACTTAAGACTTTAGTTACAACTCAGCATTACACTTTAGTTCTAAAATAGAACTAGACTTGAGACTTCAGTTACAACTCGACTCTTGACAAGGCAATTCGAAATTCTCTTCATGGTGGATAATGTTACACGTGCCAACGCACTAGATCAATACATGTATATCATTTGCAATATTAGGAATATTGTTTGTTTCTATATCATAGTAATTTTATATTCAACCTAACTTTTGCTAGATGCCTTGACTTTTGCCCATGGCTCACAAGGCTTGAATAGGCTCGCAGAGGTTGTACGTTTCCCCTGACTTTTCCACTAGTCTGTCTATGCTCACAGAGGTTGTATGTTCCCCCTGAATTTTTCACTAGATTGTCTATGCTCACAGAGGTTGTACATTCCCCCCGACTTTTTCATTAGACTCACATATCATCTCATTCATCCTGACTTTTGGTTTGACTCACAGAGGTTATATGTTCCCCCTGGATTTTGTCAATACCTTACAAGACTGGTTGATTCTCCAAATCTTCCTGGCTAGCCTCAGGGTGGCCCATATGGCCTCTCATTGGAGAATGACTGTCGATACTGCCAAATTTAACATGGTAAATCTATTGTTAACGAAACTAATGAAAATCTAACATGGTATCAATGCAGGTTTCCTTTAGAACAATCTAATCGTTGGAAAGAAGATCGTGAGATTTGCCACATTGTTGAGATTTTTCGTTGCACGTGCAATTTGTCGCTACATAGTTTTCTTTGTCAAGCTCATTGAGAACTTACTATAAAATCGATTAGGACAAACTCTTTAGATTGGCTCGCCTTGCCTTAGCGCACCTGCTACATCTCTCAAATTGACTTTCTGTCAAAATTGAATTTTTAGGGTTTTAGGCTTGTTGACATTTTCCTGGACGTTGAACCTTTTGATTCATATTTCTAACTTCTTCTTGTTGGTGTAATGTCTTAGATTAGAAGACAAGCTGGATGGTGCACTTGTATATAAGATAAGGGTGTTTGCAGGAGACATACACTTGGAAAGAGGACATTTATCCAAGCAGAGACAGTAGAACCAAAGGGATCTTAGATATAGTGCACTCAGAGGAATCCCAAGAGTTGGAGGCAGCAGTGACGATGTCTGGTACAATATAGAACAACCCAAATGGGACAACAACATCTAGACTCCAGGTTTGCATATTAGGTTTGATATTTTATATTGTTGTATCCTAAATAGTTGTTGTGACTAGAATAGTAGTCTTTAAAGTTCTATTATTGTTATTACTATCAAATGTTTAGTAACACTTGAATATTGTTGGTATGATGATCATTAAGTAAAATCTCATTGTTCAGTATTAATGATGCACTTGTTTACAAAATAAATTGATCTCCTCTAGGAGATATTCTTGGTTGTTGACCTTGTTCGAGGCAGGTTATCTTGTAAATTCCATGGAGGTTACCATGGAGATGTTGTTGTTCTTATTTATTTTTATTGTATTTTTTTTTGGCTCTTGTTCCAAGCAAGTCACAAGTGATAGCTCTGAGAAGGAGCTATTGTGACGAATGTTCCCGTTCTTGTTTTATTATTATTGTTCTTATTATAAGAGTATTATTCTTGTCTATTGTTTTTCCCTTGTTGTTACTCTTGTTTTGGGAAAGTCATGAGTGATAGTTGTGAGAGAGAGATATAATGGCGGTTGCAGGAGGAAACATATTAGATGGTCTCTAGTTGAGACATGGAATAGACTATCCAGACATAGATTTGTGTACATGACCGTACACATCCATGCAATGAAGAAGAAAAGGACGAAGTCAAAACCTTCTAGCAAGAAGGGTACTTTTGTGGGATACATAGTATCTCATATAGATATTGATTGTAAGGATCAGAGGGATCTGAATATGATCATACATATCCCTCTAGTTCATTTGATCACTCTTTAGATCATCAAGAAGAGTCAGTAGAGTCAGAAGGGCCTACCCAAAATCGTTGCAGTGAGCAGGAAGAGACCAGAATGGTCCTTTGATACTTTGCGGGATACAAAAGGGATACAAATATATGGCATTGATGAGCCATATCATGAGCAGGAGCAGATGGTTCAACCAGTGGTGAGGCAAGATTCCCCACCAAGTACCAAATCAGAAGGAGCTAGAGTTCAGAGGGATTCACCCCTCGGAATATACTAGGGAGGAGCAACCTCCTAGTACATTCCATAGGAGATCAGACTTTAGAGGAGGTCAACAGATGCAGAGGGCGTAGATGGCTCTGGAGATTATATAGACTCAGAGGGATTCAAGCTTCAGAGGGAGCATGAAGACTCAGAGTGAGGTTGATCTCAGAGAGAGTCAGTGGCTTAGCGAATTTCATTTAGAAAGTATTCCTCCTCAGATTTAGATGGAAGAAAGATACGTCTTACAGGTCTGACGGATAGGTTCCATGAGTTGAGAAGGCTAGATCAAAGCTTCACAGGCTTCAAGAAGTTATGACACATCTTGGGAGGATTCCCTTGTTTCGATGACAGAGGAGGAAGCCAGTCATTAGGACTAGGATATGGATTTTTCCTTGGTTATGAGACCAAAAGGGAATTCAATGGTGACTTCCAAGTTGATATACAAGATCAAGAATGTTGCATATGGAAGCATAGAGATGTACAAAACTTGATTTATGGCTGGAGGATTCTCCTAGAAAGAGGGGAAATATTATGAAGAAACACTTGCTCCAGTAGCCAGAAGAAGTGTACATAGAGTAACCACAAGATACATGAGAAGGAGTCTCATGTCTGTAGATTGAAGAAGGATTTATACATGCTTAAGTAGGCACCCAAGGCAAGATATGACAAACAATTATTTTGATGAGATTGGGGATGGTTTCCCCTTGATATTGTATTACCTATTTATTATAGGAGATGAAAATCTCACAGATGGGTGCAAGAGGGAACTCACTTTAGAGTTCGAAATGAAGGATCTAGATTTGATGGGATTGGAGGTGTGGCAGAGACCATATGAGATTTTCCTTAGCCAAGGAAAATATACAGTTGAGATCCTGCAGAGATTCAGGATGATGGAATGCAAGTCCATGGCCACACTGATAGTGACAAATTTGAATCTCTTGAGTGATTCATCTTCATATTTGGTGCATCCCACAATGTACAGACAATTGATCGGATCCTTGACGTACATAGTTAACAACAGGTCGGACATATGTTTTGCAGTGAACACCTTGAGTCAGTACATGGTTGAGCCTAGACATGTACATTGGATAGTAGAAAAACATGTGTTGAGGTACCTACATGGTACATTTGGATATGTTTTGAGATATGTCTTGGATGGATATGTGAAACTGCAAAGTTATACAGAATCTGACTGATCAGGGAGTGCAGTGGACCAGAAAATAACATCAAGATGTTGTTTCAAATGCTAGTGGCACTCATTATAACAGAGGTAGAGTATATAGCATCCAGTGTTGCAATCCGTGAAGCAGTGTGGCTTCAAAAGTTGCTTGCAGGGTTATTTGATCTAGAGTTGGAGACAACTTTGATATACTATGATAATCAAAGTTGTGTGAATCATATAGAGATCAAATACCATTATATATGATACATGGTGCAGAGAGTAGTTATGGATATCCGGTACATATCCATGGATAAGAAGATAGCGGATATTCTCACCAAGCCTATGTCTAGAGTGAAGTATGAGTACTTCAGAGACAAGCTTGGCATGATGCAGAATTCCCACCCTCATTGAGAGGAAGGTGTGTTGTTTCTCCTCCAGCCGGCTAACTCCTCTAGCCAAGGTTTCCCTAGATCCGTCGTGTGAGGTGACTGAGGGGGTAATGCACTGTTGGATACTAGTCTTTCCTATGACATGCGAGGTGGTTAGAAGTGAATAATATTATTGAGAGAGGAGAAACATAACACTATAGTATTGGAGACTATGGCAGTGACTTTGTGTCATTGGATAGTAGTTGTGTGCTACTATGGTGGTTGTGTACCACTGGTGGTGACTGTGTGTCACTAGAAAGTATTTGTGTGCTACTATGGTGGTTTTTTACCATTGGTGGTGATTGTGTATCACTGGACAGTAGTTTTGTACTACTACAATGGTTGTGTACCATTGGCGGTGATTGTGTAGCATTGGACAGTAGTTGTGTACTACTACGGTGGTTGTGTACCATTGGTGGTGATTGTGTATCACTGGACAAAATTGTGTACTGCTATAACAGTGGTTGTGTACCACTAGCGGTGGTTGTGTACCATTGGACAATGGTTGTGTACTACTATGACAATAGTTGTGTACTACTATGACTTTAGAACAGTTGTGTTCCATTGGATAGAATTGTAGTAGTTGTGTGCTACTAGTTGATTTCCATGGAGACTACCAGACTTCTTAGAAGTAGTTGTGTGCTACTAGTTGATCGCAACATAGTCATAGAGACTGTGGAAAATGATTTGAGATATCGATGGCATGGTATTATTTGTTTGTTACTAATTGAATGCAGAGTAGTTAGTGGACTACTAGATGAATACATTATGGAAAGATACCTCCCTAGCTAAGAGGGAGTGTTGATGTTTTGGAAACTACGGGAGGTATTCCCTCTTGGACAAATTATCTTAGAGAAGAAGAAGATTCCAAGAATTCAAAGGAATACCATTGAACAGTTCAAGAACACCTCGGAAAAGAATAAAGTGAAATAGAATACCACAAAAGAGAAGTCGGCCCACATGAAATAATAATAAAGTGGAAATATAATTTCCAGGAATAGAAGTCGAGCCACATAAATAATAAAATAAATTTGAAGACCCAGAATACGAAGTTGGCCCCAGATATGCAATCAGACTAGTATAAATACAAGTCTGGGTCAGTTGATTTATACAGCTACATTGTTCTTTTTCTGTAGTGATCCCTAGGAAGTTGCAGCAGTTTCTCTATTTCTGGATTTTGGTTATTGTTGGCCCTTGACCAAGTTTTGAGGATTACTTGGTCATATTTGACCATCTTTGGGACTTCGACAGCCTGTCAAAGATAGAGCGCAAGGCGAAGAGGAGATCGTGGAAGCTAGATCCCCTTTTTGGGTCCTTTTTGGGTTTTGGGGATAATGTAAGGGGATCTGGATGTCGGCCCATGGGTTTACCCATGTTTAGGCCCCTCTTTGTAATGTATAAGTAGAAGTCTAGGCTATGTAAGAAGTGACCTTTTTGGAGGACACTTGAGAAGTGGCTTAGTGCTAAGAGATGATCTATGTGATATGCTTGCAGAGCTGAGTGCAAGTATTGTAAGTGTTGAGTGCACGGATTGTAAGAAGGCTTTATGCTTAGAGCTACTTGGGGAAGGAGGATCTAGCGAGCTGCGCAAATATCCTGTGGCTCTGTGCTTGTAACTGATTGGCCAACAATAATAGATAAGAAGAGTTGGTGGACGCAGCCCCAGGGTGGGGGTGAACCACGTAAATTTGTGTGTCATGCTTTGTTCTATTACTTACATGTGTTTTCCCTCTCTTGCTAAGTGCTATGACATGTTTAGATAGATTTACTTATGCTTTGTGATTATTAGATGTGTATAAATGATAGATTTGATGTGTATGAAAATGTTAAGTGTTTGGTCTACCAGATCTGGTCTGTTGTATGCTGCTAAGTGTTGAATCATCTCAGATCTAAGTATATACTGTGATGCTCTGTGTTATCTGCGGAGTGAGAGAAGGGTTAATTCTAGGTGAACTATTGATGCTAAGTGCTTTGTTAAGTGTGTAATCACATATCTGGATCCCAGCTAAGGTTGCAGACATCTGATTCCTACAACCACCCCTGCCTCTACCTCAGGTGAGACTTCATCTATTTCGCAGGTGTTGCCGAAAGGGTCGGTAGTTAGGGTTTTGTTGGTGCATTTGTGTAGCGTTGAAGCCCGGGTCTGCCCCTGTGCCAACAGTTATCTTGGAGAGTGTGCCCCACTTGGGGAAGGATTTTCTTGGTGGCTCTTGGTGATCTCTCTTATGTGCTACCTCTGGAAGAGTTGCGCCAAGGTTGTGTGGTGTTTCCCAGTTGCTTCATGCCAGTTGCAGTAGAAGTTGCATTACAGTTGCAGTAGCAATTACAGTTGTTGTTACCAGTTTCCAGTTGTGCCAGTTCTATGGTGTGTTATCTTCCTCTAGTGATGCGCCTATCTTGTGCCAGTTCTGTGATGTTGCTTAGTCGTCTACCCTCACTAGGTTTTGACAAGAAGAATATAAGTATTTGTTATTTGTTGGTCTGATCTTGTGAATAGAGCTTGTTCATGGTTGTATTGGAATATTGGACAAATTCTCTCTAAGAAAAGTTGGCTGTGTTTTTTCCCCGAGTTTTGGGTTTTCCTAGGATAAATATTTGTGTCTTCTTGTGCTTGTTTATTTGTTTCTTATATATTTCAGTGTATGATTATTGAATGTTAAAAGAAGATAAAAAATTTATGGTAAATCTAGTGTTAACAAAACTAATGAAAATATAACAGAGGTTGGGTGTCCTTCGGGGCCTTGTAGGACTAATGGCATTTTACCAACGAGGACGCCTTCAGAAACCCTCCTGCAACAAATTTCAATCAGCAAAGATCCTCGTGGGACAAACCTAGGCAACTAGTGGGACCCTCGTCTTCAACCAGCAAGGACATCCCTGATAGGCCTTCTGAAACCCTCCTGTTACCTGTGAAATATGAATACGGCCTCCTCTGAAAAGTTATGCAAATCTTCGTCGCAATTCAATATTCCTTTAACTGAAACCAAACCCCAAATTGAAGCTCTAATGGAAATCCTAGATGGATTCCCCTGCTTGTCTAGCTAGGGTGGATATTTCACCACCAAAACTAAACTGCAATGGTGGAAGGGCTTTGCTAAACCCTAACAAAAAATGGCTACAAGAGCACTCCAAAATGAGAGATCAAATCATAATTCCAAGTGAGGCTCTAACTCTCCTTTTATAATTTTTCCATGCCTTCTAGAACTTTCCCCTTTTTGACCAAATCAAATGTAAGTTATAGAATTTTCCCCTTTTGACTAAATCAAATATAGCCCTTATCCCTCTTTTTCTTTCACTTTAAGATTAAAAGTCACTTTTAATAATGGATAAGCAACTTATTAATCTAAAGTTACTTTATTTACTTAATGTTGTTTTAAATACATAACATATCCTAACTAAGTGACACTAAATAACCCCTTTTGACTTCCTTTTTTCTTTATTGACGAGCCACGGGAGACATTTCCATTGTCGAACAGGAGAATCCAAAAATGGGGACATGACAAAGTATTAAGTCCATTAAACAATCATATCCACTCATGAATTCAAATAAAAGAACCAACCATTCATTTTATTCAGATACACATGGCATAAAAATACTTATTTGTTTATGAGAAGCATCCATCCCAACTGATTGTGGGTGAGCACTTTTCCACCCAACCATAGGCTCTACTGCTCTGTCACTTCGACATCATGCCACCCTCATGCCAAGCCATGATACCACTAGGGAATTCTCTTAGGATCTCAAAGCAACTATAAAGGTGAAGGCCACTTTGCTTTACACATTCATTATTTGACAATCCTTACACCCACCATGCCCAGGGCCTCCACGAGGTTTCTCATGTGTCGTTCTTGCACCAAGATCATGGCCCTCTCAGCGCGGGTCGGGTTTCTGGCTTCTCAAAACAGTCTTGCAAACAATCTTTCTTTGAGACTCATGCATGTTTGTCAACACGTGGAGTCTTCATTACTCAACAACATCTGCTCATGCATTCCCTAGACCATAACTCTCTTCTCTGTGTGCACCAGTGTGTCTTCTACTCTATTTATGTGGGTCCCTCATGCGCCCATCATTTCTCTCTCAAATTTTCTCCATGTAGTTGGGCGGTCCATGAATTCCCATAAGCGTACCTTGCATTCATTCCCATGCATTTACATTGGGTGTACTTCTCAACTACCCAAGGGTACCCTTCTTTAATATGTGACTTCATCTCTAAGGTAGATGAAATTATGGTTATTTTCCTCAACATACTTCATCAAGGTGGCTTGGGGTCCTTATCACATGAATTCCATGTCTCTTCCCTCTCACTAATCCCTCTAGTGGTATCATGGCTAGTACTCAAGGCTTCACCCATCAGTCAATTGGTTGGATTTTATATCACACCTTTACATTGTTTACAAGCCATAACATGGCAATATTATATCCATGTTGAGATAATCATCATAATTCATAATTAATTGCAAATTAATTAGGGAGATTAAAAATGGGGGTGTTACATCCCCTCCCCCTTAAAAGGGAACATTGTCCTCGATGTTCTCTACATATCATCAACCCTTCCATGCCTTCATCTTTTAGTCACTTTAACAATGTACCATTTTTCTTCACAATTTGGTCTATTTATAGACCCTTGGCATTCCAACACATGCCTACAACAATTATCAAACAACATGCATATTAAAACCAATTCAATGCATAAATATACATTTTAGCACAATACTTATATGTGCAATTCATGGATCAGCATCCATATGGATGCCACATTCACTCGACTCATTGTTTTTCCTTGACATACCCATTGTGTTCATTACCCTAATAAACAGATAAAAATTTTTATTGAAGTCTCTTCCTCCTTGCAGCCACTCACCTTCCAAGATCAGGCATCCCCTTCTCTGTTGCACAATCCCTTGGGTGATCCATCTTGTCTTCCAAATATTTCTCACAGAAAAAGATTTTAGAGACTTCACCGAATCTTACAGTGGAGGCATCTCTCGGGCCCGCTCTGTTGAAGCATCCCTTGGGCCCACTCTAACACAACACAACCATATCAAGGCAATTATGGAATACAAGGTATTGATGTCACAACAATGGCGTTTTTTTCCATCTTTTCCATCTCAACATCCATCATCTATCCCTCCAAGACAGATCTATCATCTCTCTTGTATCATTCACACATACAATAATCGTGAGATATTATCATCAATTTTCAATCAACATTCTTTCAAATTTTCTACCCACGGATTTTCAATTTCACTTATCCATTTTCAAATCGGTTCCATATAGGAACTTATATCCCATAAGTATGAGACTTCCTTCTCATAGAAGTTTGGCTCTTTTACAGTCAGCAGGCATCGGTCTTCCTTGTGGACTTATATTGTTTCCATATCCAAGACCATTCTTCCTGCAGTTTCAATCTTCACACATCTAAACAAATTGTCAGTTTCTCATGCACATTACATTTTCATTGCACACTTGCAATGACTCACAGATAATTTTTAAAATTGTGCACACTAACAATTGAATCCCTTTTACTCACTAATAATATGAAATATAAGGAATTACCATTCCTTACACATTCATTATTTCAGCATACCAAGATTTTTGGAATGCAAACAAGTATCAGAAGTAATTAAACCAATGTGCCAATTATCCATGGTCACATTTACACATAATACACCCTTGCATTGTTTTCAGATTACCACATTTTCGTGCCATACACTTCACCATGGTGAATTGGAACTCAACCAACCTCTCACCCCATGTTTTTTTATCAGCATTCACTATCACAGCGGGAATGTGTTCCCTGCCTTGAGTTGATCATGACCTCAATTCAACAGATTATAACATGAAATTTAAAATTTTACATAAGGCATCTATGCATTCTTTATTTGTTGGTAACCAAGGTGTCAATATTTATGGCCACCCAATTCCTCTCTTTACCCTTTTCACAACTTTGTTGGAATACTGCAAGGTCCTTCTTCCATAATGGACATTATGATACCTTCCCTCTTCCATACAACATGCATCTCCTCAATACATTCAACCAATGTGTTGCTTATGAGCACTTTTATTCATAATCATTCATGATTAATCAATGCATCCATGACACATTTGTTCATGAATTCATGCAAGGATTTTAACCATCCTTGACTTCCAGAGGTTCCTCCCTCTATCATTCAAGTTCTCTTTTCTTTAATCACACCCCTCTTGGGTGTCAATGACATTCACGCATTCAACCATAATCATAAATTTATATCACCAAGATATAAAATAGTTAAAAAGGGATCCTTACTCAATTCCTTCAAACCATATGCTACATTTGCATGAATTTTTTTTATACATGTTTGGCTTCCAACAACCTTTCTAACATTACCTCATCAACAGTTCTTCATGGGGACTCATAGGATCCATTCATCAATCCTTCAACAACATCCTTCTTGTATTTATCCTTTGCCTGAGGTTATTCACCTTTGGCAGTTTTCTTCCCCCAACAACTCCAATCTTTTTTCTACACATAGCACACATCATTACATTCCCAATTTTATCAGTTTCCATGTTAAATCAAAATATAAGTGTCATGGATTTTTTTTTAAATCAACAGACATTTTTCATGTATGCCCTAGCATATATAATTGCACTCTACCACATTATTCCCCAATGTGGTCATTAGGTGCAAACATAAACACATTTTAGTTGTTTTGGTGTTATACAACCATCAACATTTTTACACCTAAAATATTTACACATAACATCCCATCCATTTTCTCATTCTAGATAAATATAATAACCAACAAGAGAGGAGTCAAGGGGTTCTCCCTTTTTCTAACTACATTGCACAGTCTAGAATTTTCAACTTAGTTGAACTATTTCTAGGACCACTCTGCCATTTTCATAACATGGCATTACTCATAGTGTTCATTCAATCATGATCATTGATTTAGTTTTCTTCCACAAGTTGTTATGTTTTTCTTTGAAGCATATAACTCTGTTAAATAGTCGGAGCTTTAGAGTGAGAAAAGTGTTTTCCTTTCCTCCTTATTTGCTTCTGCAATCTATCCCTTTTGGGATCTTCCTGCTCCATTCCTTGAGCAGTCTCCGTCAAGTTCATCTTGACATTTCATGGATGTAACAACATACTACAACATAAAAATTAGCTTACAAATTAATTATGAGCCAGTGCATTCTGCACATTCACCAAATAAAATGAGAATGATAAATATTCATTTGCATGAACCCCATACATGCATTATCTTTTAAAATGTAATCCAATATTCTTATACAAATAGGCTTTACAATGCACTGCTTAATTTTCCATCAATCATTAATGCTATGGATTATTCTCTTGACAGAGTCTTTACACAGTTCCTCCATATGAAACTTCTTCAACATGAAACTCCCTTGTTGCATATCCACTGACACCTGAAATGATCGCAACCCATGAGTTAGCATCAACTTTATCATTTTAGTTGTGCACCCAATATTCCATAAAGAATATAGGCATGCATATATTCAAACCACTCATTCAAACATGTGCATATTTTCTATCAACTTGCATTCACAATGTGCTTTCATGCAATTAACCACATGCATCAACAATGTGTGTTTCTATAACTAGCACACTTTCAAATATACACATGCACATCTGTTTGAAATCATTCTATCTTATGAGTGTTCACAATAATTCTCATGAAAACTTTAAAATCATAATCATATTGCCTTATTTTCATAACAACATAGCATTCTTGCTCATTTTCTCTTTCAACATTTTACACTATCTTTCTCTGAGGAATGGTATAAAACCCCCTTCAAGCTAGTATTCAAACAAAACAATCAGACCCTTCCAAACAAGGTCAACTAAATAATTCAACATTGCTGCCCAAAACATGACGAGCATTATTCTTGCTTCAAAATCCACTTATTTAGGCAGTCATATCATGCCTTTAAGCATAAACGCATGCATAAATACTAGTAAGCAGGTACACCCCTTGCATGCTTCTCGTACATATTTAATTTTAATCAATATCAACCTTTTCTGATGAGATATTATAGTCATTCACATGACAAGTCTCACAGGTTTGTAAATAAATATGTTTCCCTCTTTCATGTGGAAACAATTAGCTAGATATCCCTCTTGCACATTTTCTATAAAAGCATCCCATATTTCACAAATCACTCAGGTAATCACAACATTATGCAATGTAAAAAATACCAATCCATATCTCTCTTAATGCCTCAAATATGTCTTGGTCAATAGACCTTTACTGAGAGAATTCCTACCTAAATTCCATTTCATTACTACCTGGGCATACCCAGCCATACCTGTATGTCTATCATCCATATTTGGATGTCATCTAGCCCATTAGCCTTCAGGAGAATGTCTAAGTGATCTCTTTACTAGATTCAGGACCAACACCTTATTGATTCATTTGCCCTATCTTCATAAGTCTATAAGCAGTAGCATTATTGACATTCTCATTCATGTTGTTAACTTTTCCTTTTGTTATCATATCATCAATAACCAAAATGATCCCTCACAACACTATATTCCACAACCAACAACAAAGTATCTTAAGTCCATATGCACGTTATACACATACTCAATCATTGCCACATGCATTGGTAGCATATCCTTATGCACCAAGCATTTTACTCATGCCTACAATGCATATTTATTCCAATTGTCTACCTCTTGAATTCGCATGCATAGACATCCCTTTAGGTCAATAAACATATACCTTAATCAATATAGTTGTGAGCTCAAAACTTGCCCACATGCTCATGTCACTTGACCTCCTTTATGAAAACTAGAAATGGTCCAAGGGACTCAGTTTTGTTTGCTTAAATGGGTACCCCAACAACAATTTTATTTCATTATAGGTCAAATAAACTGACCTTAACAAATTTCCATCAAACCTCCAAACGTGAGAAATTATTTATACAACCATCAAAGTTGACAGGGTTATATCCACCCATACTCACAGACGGTATTATAAACTATTCAAAAAAATATAGCTCATTCATCCTCTGGACTTATGCAGCCCTATAACAGTATTCTTCCATTCACATTCAGATCTTACCATCAATGCATGTTAGCATATTCAAATTCTTGCAGGAGTATTTATCATTTCAGCAAAGCAAAAGTATAATTATTCTGTTGTAAATCAACATGTAAATTCTCTCTTGTAAGAAAGTTCCAGAAATAAGATTTTGATATGTTATCCTTCTTCTCAAGGAACTTATGCAGCTTAGTAATCAAAATTTTAAGGCAGAAAACACTTTCCAACAGGCTTATCTTAGCCTTGGTATATCAGTCATGTGATTGTTCTTTGGTCCATTCAAGCCTAGTGTTTGAACTTCTACTTTGATACCATTTTGTAACACACTCGACCCCCTAACCCTTCCTTAGGTTCATGGAGTGTTGAAATTTATTATTCCTCACCTTAATTCCTTTCTCAAAATGGATCCCATAGATGGAGTATTCTCATCGATAGCTTTCCAACAACTGTAACCATGCTCAAAATCAAGCTCAGTATCAAAAGTTATGACATCTTAAATTTTCCCAGCCTTCTTCTCCAAAAACCACCTCATGTCCACATGGCACCCACATGGACCTTCGTCACTTGTACCATCCCATGTGGCACCACTTGGAACTGACATGTCAGGACATAAGTTCCTCCGATGTGGCATCTCAACAGGCGGAACTCGGAGGCAAATCCATGCCCAACCGGGCACCGAGACCCTGTGTATCCCAACAACCAACACTAACAAATTATTTCCAGTGGCCAATTATCTGGTAGTCTAGTCCTCGGGACATTAACCCAACCAATGCCATTTTCCCACCAAACACCAGGATCTTGAGGATCCTCCAACACCTAACACCATGAGGAGTTTCCCAGTTGTCGGTAAACCAGTTACCCGAGCCTCGAAACTTAACACAAGCATAAGATCCGCCTAACCGGAGGCACACATCCATTGGGTGCCTCACTCCACCAAGCACCTCACCCCATCGGGACACTGGGACCTCGAGCTTCACCAAGCCCTTTTCAACTAGATCTCCCCTCTTTCAATGGTTCGGTAGTCCGGTTCTCCAATGCATCGAATCCCCCCTGAGATTTATTGCAAGAGATCAATGGTTGAGATCTCTCGTCCTCCTACATTTGATGGTTGGGATGTATCCTTGGCTCGAAAGTGTGTAAGGGAAGGTGATCCAACTAACACCCAAGACACATGGACCTAACATGCCATGTTACCTAACATGACACCCCACAATTTGACTGGTCATCATGTCCTATGGCCTCTTACGGAACTCTGTGTTGGAACCTCAATTATCCCAAACATGTGGCACGTTATCCCTCATGACATGTGGACTAACCACAACACAACACGTGGGTTGGCGTGGTACTACACGTCATCTCAAGGCATAATGGTTCCATCACTTAGGGGTGGACACCTTTCCACTTCCTATTGGTTTAGATATGTCATCATAACGCCATCGACACATCCTCCAACTTCCTCCTGCTCATACACTCGCAAGGGGAATGGGTTGAAACCCTTACTGGAACCTTGCCCAACTGGGCATCAAGAAACCGGGGAAGAAACATAGAGAAATTGATATTGGAAACTCTGGTGGTCCAATTACTCTGGGGCATTGATATCTCTTCTAAGATTACTAAGAAATCATCGACCGAGGACCCTCAATCCTCAAATCCGACGGCTATGATTTAAGGGCACCAATTCAAAGGTTTTACGCCCGACAGGGCCCACACTCAAACTGCACAAATACAATGTCGACAAGTGTCATCCTCCGTGGCATTCCAACTTCCACATTGGATTGATGTGTCATAATTACGTCGTCCTCTCTCTCTCTCTCTCTCTCTTAGACCTAACCTCCACATTGGATTGATGCGTCATGCAATTAATGTCCTCTCTCTCTCTCTCTCTCTCTTATCCTCCCTTCTGATCTGATGATTATTGTTCTCTCTCCAAATTCAAATAGGGGTTCGAACGAGTTAAGGTATCTCTTCGGACTTAGCAGTCCCGATGTCTTTCCCTGCATCTTCCTACTAGGGTTTTCAACTGTACTCTCACAGATTTTTAACTCCCTTTATTAAGCAAGAAAACACTTTAACAAACACCCCAAAAGAAGTTTTTATATCCTACAACCCTTCCATTCCAATGGATAAGTAACACACAAGTTTATCAGCTTGTATTGGCCTTCCTCATGTCATTACAACACTTCATTTAAATTCAGATTAAACATTCATTCCTTCATTTTACTTATAGGTTCTTACTCAAAACCATACAATTTTTTTGACTATACAAGCATGCATAATTACACATTTACATAGCATAATAGACTTGCAAATGAAACAAGTGTTCAGACCATTAAACAAACATATACTCTCATGAATGTGAATACATTAATTGACCATTCATTTTATTCATATACATAGGGAATAAAAATACTTATATGTTTATGAGAAGTAGCCATCCCAACTGATTGTGGGTGAGCACTTCTCCACCCAACCATAATATTTGTTGCTATGTCACTTCGACAACATGCCACCCCCGTTCCAAGAAATGATACCACCAGGGAATTCTCTCAGGCTCTCAGAGAAATTAGAAAGGTGAAGGCCACTCTCTTTTACACATCCATTGTTTGACAATCCTTACACCCACCATGCCCAAGGCCTCTGCGAGGTTTCTCAAGTGCCCTTCTTGCACCAAACTCATGGCCCTCTCAGCTCAAGTCGGGTTTCTAGCTTCTTAGACCATTCTTGCAAACAATCTTTCTCTAAGACTCATGCATGTTTGTCGACACATGGATTATCCATCGCTTAGCAGTCTCGGCTCATGCATTCCCTAGACCAAAACTCTCTTCTCTGCATGCACCTATGTGTCTTCTGCTCTCTTTTATGTGTGTCCTTCATGCACCCATCATTTCTCTCTCAAAGTTTCTCCATGTAGTTAGGTGGCCCACGAATTCCCATGGACATACCTCACATTCATTCCCATGCATTTACGTTGGGAGTACTTCTCAAGTACCCAATTGTGCCCTTCTTTAATATGTGAGTTCAGCTGCAAGCTAGAGGAAATTATGGTTATTTTCCTTAACATACTTGATCAAGGTGGATCAAGGTCCTTAACACATGAATCTCCTTTCTATGTTCCCTCTTTAATCCCTCTAGTGGTGTCATGACTAGTACTCAAGGCTTCACTCATCAGTCAGTTGTTCGACCTTGATATCATGCTTTTACATCGCTTACAAGCCATAACATGGAAACATTATCTCCATGTTGAGATAATCATCATTAATCATAATTATTTACAAATTAATTAGAAAGATTAAAAATGAGGGTGTTACATAATAAATTTTGAAATTAGGTGCTCTAAAAAAAACCTTGTTTTGTTGAAATATTTTCCTCTACTTATTATTATAGATTCCCTTTTATCAACCTAATTTTTACATACCAATTGAAATTAAATTTTCTATACTTTTTTGTGGAGATTAATCTACAAATTGACCTTGTACTGATAATAATTTTATCATTTTTTTCCTAATTTCCATGAAATTTATATTCACAATAAAGGAAATGTATTCTCTTTAATTATATTGATCTCACTTTATTTGTATTAGCTAAAGAAAATTGATTCCCTACTTATTCATTTTTTTTTATTAATTTTTCTTAAAATAAACTTGTACATATTATAACTTATTTTTCTATCAAATAATATAAAATTTTAACTTATAATAACCTCATGTGTAGTATTATATATGTGTGTGTGTGTTTTAACCAAAATTTCAAGATTAGATATGAACCCTAAATTGTAATTGATATATTCTCTTATAATTTTGTATTGGTTTCACTTAAAAAAAAACACATATATGGAAATCAAAAGAATACACACTTTAATACAACTTATTATTTTTGGTATTTCTTTAGGAATAAACTTAAACCCTAACTTATATAGACTATATTTGCTAGAATTGTGTGTTACTTATAGTGAAATTTTAATTAAAAATACATTTATATGTTTCGTTCATATAAATCAAGAAAAACACAATTTGTATATTACCATCGAAACAGTATATTTATATAATATTAGAAGGTATTCCTTAAAAGTTTAACTATGATAATCACTTCATCTAATACTACTTGATATAAACCAAATTACCCAAAACAACACAATAAACATTGAATACACCAAACATAAATGAAGAACATTGCTATCAAGAATAATATTGATGATAATGTATAGAGTAAATACTAATAACACTACTTGTTATAAACCGGATTACCCAAAACAACATAATAAACATTAAATACACCAAACATAAATGGAGAACATTGTTATTAACAATAATATTGATGATAAGTTATAAAGTGAATACTAATGTATTAGGAAAAAAACTCCTAATAAGTTTATAAATATACAATGATGATATATAATTGTGTGTAAATGATCAAACTAATATCCTTTTATAATAATTCTCATTCATTACTTGTGATGCCTAATGCCTGCCCTATTATTTAATTATATAAGTGATCCATTCTATTGGATAGAGTATTATAATATTTCCAATTATTGAAAATGCACAAATATATTCAATTTATATTGAATACAGTATTATAATATCTCCAATTATTGAAAATGCACAAATATAGTCAATTTATTGGTGGTAAAGAAATCTATGATCTTAATGGTGGTTTATTTATGTTACTAATCACACTTTTGAATTATTAGAGATATGTTATCTACTTGTAACATGCATTCTTGGTATTTTTATGTGTTTAGAAGAAATGAATATATTTATTATTATTATACGCAAATATCTATTTATCAAGAAAATAACATTGTTAATGCTTAACAACTTACAATAATATAAAAATCACATATTTTGGAGTTGCATGTTATGAATCTCTAATGCTGTAGAAAAATTGCATCTATAACATGTGCAAAAACATTAATTTCAATTTTAAAATCTTGTTGAATATATATTTTCATAAATAGAAGTGGTCACTACTTTGTGCTTAATCTCATCAAACATTTAATAATAATTATTCCGATTATCTAATAAAATATATTAAGGTGAATGAGAAAACTTCGCTACATAAGGCGTGGGAAGGCCCAAAAGCATTATCATGATTTTTTTTTGGGCGGGGGGAATTATTTTCTTTGTTACCTGAAGATTTATAAGTAAATGGAGGGAGGGTTGGATTAAAAATACCTTGGAGTGAAGTGGAATCAAACCTTTGTCTATTAACGGGGGGTGATTTAAATGCAGGCTTGAAACTATTCTCAAACCATCCCCTCTCCATTATCAAAACAATTTTGTGTTTTCCTATGCATTAAGAAATTCCTTTCCCAATGGGATTGGACATCGTCATGGTTCAATGAATTGAGTCGATGCACAATACAAGAAAAGTGAGGTATGATGCATAAATAGTTATCCATTCCCACGAAAGTTTATAGGTTGTGAATGTTCTTTAGTAGAAGACGATTAAAAAAATAAATAAATAAAACTAAAACTTTGAATTAATGCTTAGTCCATATATTTTTCACTTAGAATCTAATATTAACAATATTCTACTATCCCAATGTACATTTATATAGCTTGATCCATAGTTTTTCTATGTTCAATGCTAAAAATACTTGGTAAAGATGTTGTAAGTGATCTTCTCAAGTCTTGTTAAACACAATAATTTAATCTATATATATAGTCACAAATGAGTAAAGATACATTCTCAATCACAAATGAGTAAAGATACATTCTCAAACATTGTGTATGTCATCTTCATGAGTGCCAAGGTGTTAGCAATACCAAAAGGTATCACTAATCATTCAAACATTTCTTGATAATTTTTAAAGGATATCTTGCAAGTATCTTATACCTTAAAAATATTATACTTCATATCAATCTTACTAAAAAAACATTACCTTTTTTATCTAGGTGGATATTGATGGCCACTCACCTTTTCCAATTGGCTCAAAACAGTTTTCTAACAATTTTGGTAATTTACTATTTTTAGCAATTTTTCACTTCCGGAGTCGTTTTGAGGCCCTAAACGATGTTTTTTGGGAAAACGAACAACAATATGAAAATTCCTTCGATATTTCCCCCAACATAAATCTCTTCGACGATACCTTTCTAACGGGCTATCATACGCCTAAAACGAAGATCGTATGCAAAAGTTACAACTCCGAGAAGTTGATGTACTAACTTACCCAAACGGGGCCCACATGACTTTTGGCGCTTCATCTCCTAGGGTTAGGTTTTTGGATGTCTAGGGTTTTTGGCATTCCTGTTTATTGTAAAAATGTCTTCATAGCCTCAGTGTAATCATCTTCTTGCGAATAAGCGTAGCCGTCACATCTCTTCTCAGAGATAAGCCGCCACCATTCCAGCAAGCTTGTTTTCGCTACATTTTACAGTTTCAACTTATTTCTTTATTGAATAGAAAACCGGTTTTACTGTATATCTGTTATTTTTTGTTAAGCACCTGTTAATAATCTGTAGTCATTTCGTTCTGCTCATAAAATCCAGATCAGTGGTATCGGAGCGATCTGATCCTTGTCGTCTTAATGCATGTCCCCAACGAGGTTGGAGTACAAAGAGTTGGGTCTCGAGCTTGTTTCTCTTGAGGACAAAATCTCTCGCACGCCCAAGCGACCTCTCATGGCAGGAGAAAAGAAAGATGGCGGGAAAAGAGATCCTTCCAAACTATTGATTGAGGAATCCCTCACGCAACAGAGCAACGAGATGACGGATAGTTTCGCGCAAATCCTTCAGTGGCTACCAACAGGCGACGCATCTTCTTCGAGCGGAGGCGCCGCCCCCTTCAAGGTACAAATAAACTTTGATATTCCTATATTTGAAGGTCATATAGACGCAGATTTTGTATACAAGTGATTGAATCTACTAGAAGGGTATTTTTATGTCCATAACTTTTCGAATAGAGAAAATATTACTTTTGCGCTCCTCAAAGCCACTCCCCATGTCAAAGATTGATGGGAAACTTTCTGTGAGAAAAAAGAAATAGATGAACCCTCATTATTTATAGTCACGACCACCTAGGAATCTTTCAGGGATGTTATTAAGGAACAATACTACCTTGTCGGAAGTTATGACGCCTTGTATACCAAATGGACCACACTACAGCAAGAAAGAGACCAAGCAGTGTCAGATTTCACAAATATCTTCCATACCTTGCGCACCAAGATAAGTATCAAAGATTCGGAGCGACATCCGGTGTTCAAGTATCGCGGTGCTCTGCATAGATACATCCATACCAAAATGGAATTTCTGGAAATCTCATCCTTGGGCACGGCCTACCGATATGTCGTCAAAATTGAGCAGAAGCTCAAACAAAAGATGCGGAAATTTGGGCCTGGGAACCCCTCACAACAAAATCCAGGAAAGGGTGACCTCAACCCACAGAACAAAGGACAGAGAAAATATGGACAGTATCAAGACAACGAGTCAGAGCCGCAAGCAAAGAAGGACATCGGAAAGACAAAGAAAGATACCGAGAAGTGGTGCGACTTCCATAAGATCCCTTGGCATAACAGTGTTGACTGCCACTCAAAGCAGTCGTTGGTGGCCGAATTGAAAACCTCTGAATCAAATGCGGGTTCTGACTCTGAGCCAGAACCAGAACCAGAAAGGGGGAGACAGGTCATTGACACGGAACCCAGTGCCACCGTAGCTACCACCAAGCTCTAGCCTGCTGAACGAGACGAGACGTAAGAAAGAGAGCACCTCTTCCATTCACAGATGTGGGTAAAAGGCACCCCACTGCACTTCATAGTTGATAGTGGTAGCTAGAAGAACCTCATATTAGTAGAGATCGTCAAGCAATTGGCCTTACCGACAACGTCGCACCCACAACCCTACACCATTGGATGGCTCCGCCAAGGAAGCAATCTCCTTGTCAGCCAACAGTGTCGACTGTCGTATGGAATCAAGCCCTTCAAAGATGAGGTATTGTGTGATGTTTCTCCTCTCGAAGTTTGTGATGTTCTTTTGGACCAACCTTATTTATGACAACGTCATGTTGTATATAATTCTAGGCCTCGTAGTGTTTTTATTACTTTGAAAAGGAAATTGTAGAGGATACCCGAGGCAGTCCCACCTAGTGCTATTTCCTTGATCTCTGGTAAACAATGCAGGAAGGTCATCTCTCAGACGGGGAAGTTTGTCTTCTTCATGATTCGCTCTCAGAATAAGAGAAATATCACAGCCACATCTATGGTCTCTGCAGCCGAGCTCTCCACACAGCAGAAGCAAGTAGATAAGGTCATGGAACAATACTTAGATATATTCTCCTCACCTATCAGGGTACCTCTACACTGTCAGGTCAAGCACCCCATCGATCTGACCCCCGGCGCACCACTGCCCAATGGGTCAGTCTATCACCGCTCTCTATTAGAGAATCAGGAGATCAAGCGACAGATCCAATCACTCCTCCACAAGGGGCACATCTGTCCCAGCTCATCACCTTGTGGGATTCCAATCGTTTTGGTACAGAAGAAAGATGGAACCTAGTGACTCTGCATTGATTATTGGGCTCTGAATAAAATCACAGTCAAAAATCGGTGCCTGATTCCCCAAATTGAAGACCTCCTTGATCAACTCACGGGGGACAAATAATTCAATAAGATTGATCTGAAGTCTGGCTACCACCAGGTCCCGATAGAACAGACAGATGTATGGAAGACCGCCTTCAAGTCAACGGAAGGCCTTTTTGAATGGTTGGTCATGTCCTTTGGTTTCACAAATGCTCCAGCCACTTTCATGAGGATGATGGATGATATCCTGCAACCATTCACCAATATTTTTTTAGTGGTGTATCTGGATGACATTCTCATTTACAACAAGACTTGGGTCGAACACTTGCATCATATTCAGCAGGTTCTGCACACCCTGCAGCAGCACAAGCTATACGCCAAATTGGAAAAATGTTCCTTCGGCATGGACAGGATCCATTACCTGGGATACATCATTGATCAGCATGGTGTACATGTGGATCCAGCCAAGATCCAAGTCATATGTGACTGGCCATCCCCAACCACACTCACTGATCTTTGGAGCTTATTGGGCCTTACCAATTTCTACTGTAGATTCATGTTGGGATTCTCCCATATTGCATGGGCCTTCAGCCAAATAACTAGGGGTGGTGGTAAGGAAAAATTTGTGTGAGGTCGATCCCAACAACAAACGTTTGATGATTTGAAGCAGCGCTTATGCTCAGCCCCAGTACTTTCACTACCAGACCTGCAGGAGCCCTTTGAGATCGAGACAGATGCTTAAAACTATGTTTTGGGCGTCGTTCTCACTCAGCACGGCCAACCCGTGGCCTATCATAGTGAGACACTATCAGATGTTGTCTGTAAGTACCCTACTTATGAAAAATAAATGTACTCCATTTTGCAAGCCTACCTCCAGTGGAGATATTACATTCTTGGGAAGGAGATAGTCATCCACACTAATCATAAGCCACTGCAGTTCATGCACACACAAGGAAAATTGCAGAATGATTTCCATCAAAAGTGGTCCACATACTTGCAGCAATTCCACCTCAACATCAAATATAAAATAGGAAGCACCAATCGCGTAGTTGATTGCCTCAGCAGACCGCCAGTCGTGACACTCACCACGGTGCTAGACTCTTGCGGCCATGAGACCTTTGGATGGCCCCAACTCTATGAGACAGACCCGGACTTCGCCACCACCTACCAAATGTTGCGTGCAAACGCAGTTGTTGATAATTTCCATCTTCAGGATGGGTTGTTGTGTCGTCTCGGTCATATATGTTTTCCATCAAGTAAGCGATCGAAGTTGATCTGGGAAGCCCACTACAGTCGAGTGGCAAGACACTTCAGCGTCGAAAAGACAGTGGCGATGCTACAAAAACATTTCTACTGGTCGAAACTTCGAAAGGAGGTCAGCAAGTATATCAGGTCCTACACTACCTACGCTATTCCCAAACCGACCACTAAGAAACAAGGCATGTACACCCCTCTTCCTATTCCTGACATGCCATGAGAATCCATATCAATGGACTACATGTCGGGCCTCCCGTCCACCAAGCGGGGAAATGACTGTGTTTTTGTGGTTGTTGATCGCTTTTCTAAGATAGCGATTTTGGTTGCCTGCAAGAAGATCATCACAGCAAAGGCCACTGCCAAGATATTCTTTTAATGAGTCTGGGTACATTTTGGAATCCCACAAACCATTGTCTCAGATCAGGATAGTCGATTTCTCAGCACATTCTAGTCGAGCCTCTGGTCACTACTGGACACCAAGCTCACCAAATCCACAGCCTTCCACCCCAAAACAGATGGCCAAACCAAGATCGTAAATCATTGATCCGGGTGGATATCAGTGGCCACCCACCTTTTCCAACTGGCTCAAAATAGTTTTCTGGCAATTTTGGTAATTTACTATTTTTAACAGTTTTTCACTTTCGGAGCCGTTTTGAGGCCCTAAATGATGTTTTTTGGGAAAACGGGCAGAAATATCAAACTTCCTTTGATATTTCCTCCAAAATGAATCTCCTCGACGATACCTTTCCAACGGGCTATCATACGCTAAAACAGAGACCGTATGCAAAAGTTACGCCCCCGGGAAGTTGATGTACTAACTTACCCAAACGCGACCCACATGACTTTTGGCACTTCATCTCCTAGGGTTAGGTTTTTGGATTTCTAGGGTTTTGGGCATTCCTTTTTATTGTTAAAAGGCCTTCAAAGCCTCATTGTAATCATCTTCTTGCGAATGAGCGCAACTGTCACATCTCTTCTCAGAGATAAGCCACTACCATTCCAGCAAGCTTGTTTCCGCTGCATTTTACAGTTTTAGCTTATTTCCTTATTGAATAGAAAACTAGTTCTACTGTATCTCTATTATTTTGTGTTAAGCACCTGTTAATAATCTGTAGTTATTTTGTTCTGCTCATAAAATCTGGATCACTCTTCTAGTTGATTTAACATGGCATATATGTGTAATAATGGATATTGATTATGGATTGTGATTATGTTATGAAGTCAATAATCGATGCACATTCTCCATATCTCGTATTTCTCTAGGACCATCACAATCATTGATATACAAGTCAAAGAGTTAGGAAGGATGTTCTATTTATCTAAAGAATCATGAATGTGACTCTATATCTCTTCATTCTCAAGTAATGAAGTTCTTTATAATACTAGGAACAACAATTATCTATTACATGTCAATTCTATTATTAATTGTACAACTTGGAGGAATATCTTGAGTTTCTTAAAACTCTTTTGCATATCATTGTAGAAATTCATTCAATTACTTCTACTATCATTATTTCTCCTAATATGTTGAGTCTTTGTGCAACCATGCAACCATGTGGGTCTTATCTGAGTTCTAGTGTCAATTAGAAAGTGCAAGTTTTTCTTCATTTCTTGTGACAAAATGATAAATGTAAACTATCTCCATGCCTTGAAGAATATACGAGGCACTTATGAATCTAAAACTAATATTAAGGGTGTTGAGTCTTTATGTGTTAGCATTAAATATACTTTTCCTCCTTTAACAAGTATGGCTTACAAAAATTAACACAACACACATCAAAAGATACTATGTCAAACTCTATTTCATATGATATTCTAATGAGATGGGAAATTTTACCTTGCCATTATGTTGTATTATTTGGATCTTGTACTATTAAACAAACCCAAGTAATATGGTTTAGGATGTGTAATTGTGGGAAAACAATGTTTCTTGGGTGCCTCCTTTCACATTAAATTTGTTGGCCTAGAGTTAATTATTATAACTAAAGCCAGTAAATCATTGGATCTTGGAGTTATCTACCCCATCCAAATCTTTCATTGTGTGGCCAAAATGGTATTAGTGAGAAATAAAATTGGGCATATTAGACTTTGTATACACTTTAGAAACCTGAATAAGACCTTTCTAAAAGATAACTTTCATGTTTACTTGATGAAAGAAATCATTTAGAAGATTTATGGAGGTCAAGATGATGTCTTTGTAGTAGAGATCCTTAGAATAATTATGATCCATAAATGAGGGACTTATATCCCACTTTCTTCACCAACCAAGATATTATGTGGAATTTAACTTCTAACCTTTGTTCTCAATCTTGTATAGAGATATATATATCGTTGGTGTACCTACACACAATAGTTAGTTGACAATGAAATAATCACCAAGACTCTAAGTTCAAGTTTCTTTATTATTAACCACCAAGAAATAATACACCAAGTGGTTGTGCTTCTTGGCTCCAAGGCATGGTTTTCTTACTATGTGCCAAGACCAATTCTCAGTGACAAGTTCAAGTGGATTGTGCTTCAATTGCCAACAAATAAATATGTACATTGCTTTCTAATTGAAGTCATATTTGACTGATAAAAAATATTAGGTATATGGTTGAGCCCAAGAACTCTCAACATTTTCTTCAATGGACTCTTGACTGAAAACAAGGTAGTGGAGATATGAATATGCGATTTCTTTTGAATTGAAGTGGCTAAATCCCAACTACATAAGAAGGATTTGTATATATCCCTTTACTTCACAATACTTCAACAAGCAATAAACATATACCCTAATCCAATATTCTTCAAGGAAATAGATCCTAATTCTATCTAAAAACCTCTCAAGTACATATATATCTATATAATATTAGTTTTCCAAGAAAAGGAAAGAACATTTGAACAATACCCAAGAGAAGGAATTCTTGGCTCAATGGAAATGTTTCCAGGTTTGAAACACATATGGCTCCATCCTGACACATACTAGTAGTCTCTATGATGGTGCCAATTCAATCATAGGTGAATTACTCTTCCAATTGCCAAGGAAAAAAAACATAGTGTTCTAGTCGTGAAAAAGGAGAAGATGTTTCAATGTCGATCGTTTCCCAACATGAGACTTTTATGTATTCCAATATAGTTCATACCATCCAGTAAAATGTATATGAAATAGAAAAATACTAAAAATATGAAAGACAACAATAAATTCAACTTGTATTAGATGGTTGTGTGAGGAATTAAATAAGACAAAATATCCCAATGCCAAAACTCATTGATCTATGGTAATCCCACTCAAGTTTGAATCCTAAGATGTCAAACTCATTATGTGAGGCTCATTCCAGCAAATGTAAAGACCATAACACTTTTCAATTTTTCACATTGCTCTAGTATCAATGTGTATATTCAAACATTCAATGGAGGACCAACAAATCCAACACTAGCAGTCCAACATGTGACATGGAGAGAGAACATCTTCAAGTTGTGTGCAGGGTGTGGTAATGTGTATGGCCATCATACAACTACATACGACCTATACTATATAATTAATGATTGTATTGCCTCCAAGAAGGTGTAAATTGCTTGAGGGAGAAATAAAACTCCCAGGTAGGTATGAAATTGACCAAGGACAAGGAACTACAGTTTGGAGGATGAATGGATACACCCAAGAAGTAGGAATTTGACCCAGGTAATATGAAATCAACATATGCAATATGAAATCAACCCAAAAAAGTGAAATTAGACCAGGCAATGTGAATTGGCTTAGAGAGAGGGTGTTTAGTATGGTAATGGTGAAATTGCAGACTATGGGGAAGATTTGCAACTTATAAGAGAGACAAATTCACCCAATAGCCATAAATAAACCAAATTATAAAATCCCTAAGCTATTTCAATGGCTCTAGAATGAAGTCCACCGATCTCCTATCATAGAAATATATGAATGGAGGAGATTAAAGAGTTGTTAGAATATTTCTCTTGCTCATGGAGACTATAACTATGAAGGAAAGCTTCAAAACTAAAGATGGTAACAATTCCTTGGTGATTAAGAAACACAGGTAGCCATTAAAATAACAAGTAGCTCCAGTGAATTAAAAATAACATAGCATTTAACATAACACATAGAAATCCATACACAATGACATAGTGTTTACCCTAGAAACCCAAATGGGAAAACTAGCTTCAAATGGATGCTCAATCTATTTCAACAATATTTGGTTACAATGTTATTTATGGCTCTCTATCCATCGCCATCTCCTTAGCCAAAAGACCTTTCGATTTTCCTTTTTCATTTAATCCTTTTTTCCCCTATTTGTCTTATTCACTTTTACATTATCATTGTCTTTCATAGTTTGTCTAACCTTCTTTAATTGCCAAATTAACTTGTAGGCACTAAGTCTTACAACCATTTTCTTGTTCGAATCCATTTCATATCACACATCCCCATTGAGAGGCCTTTCGGTATCCAAAATCTTGAAGGAAACCAATCTGGATCAATATGCCTTATGTCTGCTTCTCTGGAACATGGATTTGACTTTGGAACTATATTTGGCTACTTACTCTAGTTCTGGATATGGCTATGTCTCTAGTTCCTAGTTAATTTGTTCTTGCAATGTATAAGTCTTCTCACTAATTCTCATCTCTAACTAATATTTATATATGAACTCTTCAATCAACATTCATTCCCATCTCTCTCATACTTGGATACGATCCATATTGGCAGTCAATAATTCAAGTTGAATTTTGGTCTTCTTGATCAGTGTGACCCCAGTAAACCATGCCATCATGTAACCATTTGACAAGAGGGAGTGTGACCTACCTTCTTCTACTAGTATGACATGGAAATAATTCTCTAGTTCTTGTGCATGCTTACAAGCACATTGTCTCTACAACAATGTCATTTGGATGATGGCCTTTGTGTGAAATCACAATTCATCATCCAAAATTATGTTTTTTGTGGTAGTTGTCACTACATTATCAAGAACCCCCTTCCAAGGTCATTGATCTCCATGCATTAGTCTTTGGAACATCTCCAAGAAAGGTTTCTTTTGAAATATTGTAGGTAGAAATTGCAATGGGGTGACCTTAGTCGTTGACATCAACTTGTTGTCCTCTTTGATGGTGATACAGACTTATTGTGCTACTATCACTCCTTGGAAAACTTCTTCCCCTCGAGTTGGATATGTAGTGACTTATTTATCTTTATTAGGCCCCACTTTCCACACTCTTCTCTTGGATATGTGGTTTTTGGGGTGAAGCTCTAGATGAATTCACTGACACTTCACTTCCCAATGTCTGCTCAAATTGTGATGGTGGATAAAAAAAATTGTTGCTACTACATGGATTGTTTGACATACTCTTCCTCTCCCTGTTCCCTTGGGTCCGTTGTTATATTGGGGAAGTTTTCTTTCCATTCCTCCTCCAAAATCATTCAGGATTATGGCATATGGATTTCTTCTCCCAGCAAGATTCCCCATGATGGCATTTCTTCTAACATAATGAGCATTCCTTTGAGTACCAACGTTTGGAAATGTTATGGCATTTCTTCCTACAATAGTGACAAACATGGAATATCGTATTTGATGCATGCCTCTTAGTCTTGTTCTCCTTCTTTACCCGATTGATTATCTTGCCACTTATTCTAAGTGTTGGTGCAAGATGAGTCTTTCCTCTTTCCTCATCACTGACCTTTTTCAATATGTCATAATAAGGTCGAGATGGAAGTGATTTGCCACCTTCATCTACTACTTGTTTTTCTTCTAATGAGTAGGCTAACTTTGCCATGTCCTTTTCCTTCACAAATGTGGTCTTTTTATTCATGGCCTCTTCATTTCCACCATCGAGATTTAGGCCTTCATGCTTGGCCCTCTTTTTAGATACAATGGGGCTTAGGATTCTTTGAATTATTTTTCCTAACCCTTGACCATTGTAGACCATCCATCTTAATAGTTTGAAACCAATTCCTATGGTATGATTTTCAAAATCACCCAATTTCTCTTGAGAAATATCTATGGAAGATGAGCTTACCAAAGTTGTCTTAGCCATGGTGTTGGCCTTAGCAATGGAAATGGAAGGTGGCCCTACTTATTCGTGCTCTTGGACAATTGCTTGGAGCTTCATCAATGCCTCCTCCTTCTCTCCAAACTCTTGTTGCAATTGAGTCTTCATCTCACTGAGTCTATCTTCCTACCAACAATCCATTTGGATGACCTTCTCTCCCAAGTGTACAAGATAAACTCTATGTGTTTCCCTATCTTCCATAATCGCACTGATGGAGTATTGGCATTCAAAAAATTGATTCTTTAACAATGGAATTAGTCTTGTCGATCTCTCAATGTTCTTCTCCATCTCTGCCATCCTCTAGTCATACATATGGACCTATTCCTTCAAGTGTTTGTTCTCTTCTTGAAGTTGAGCATTGATGGCCCTTAAGTCTTCCAACCTCTCTTTATTTTCTTTACCCATGATGAGTTTGTTCTCTCTTCAAAGTTTTGATAGTTGCATCTGTTGAATTTTCTGATTTTCAGATATGATAATTATTGCCTTATGATTTAAATGTTATTGTTATCATAGAATAATTACACAATGAAAATCTTAACAAGACTTGGTGATTTTGATGAGAGGTTATTGTAAGTAAATATTATGTGAGAGATATATTACAATTGAGGGCCCGATATATATACTTGGGTGTTAGTGTCTTTTCATTTAATGGACATGTATTTTCCATTATTGTCTTTTCATTAATTAATTTATTATTAATTATTAATTATTGATTATATATATTTATATATTATATTATAAATATATTATTTATATATCATATTTATGTTGACGATTATTTCCTCACTTGCACGTCTAATTAATATAGATCACTCCATCCTGGAGTAGGTAATGTGAGAGAATCTCAAGTCTCTATCACTCTTAGTCAAATTAGCATGACAAATAGGAGAGAGGCTACGCCTGGGCCATTCTCCACTAGCCAAATCAGCATGGTCACATGAGTGAATGTATCATTCTCCCTTGCTCTAATCAACATGACCAATATGGGAGTATGTCTACTCGATGTTGAAACATCAACACTCCCTCTCAGCAAGGGAGACATTATGCATCACTCCAATCTTGTCTATGAAGTATACAAACTTCTCCCTAGACATAGGCTTGGTGAGAATGTTTCCAATCTGCTCATCTGTGGCTATGTACTGGAGATTTATTGCTCCCTTCTATACTGTGTCTCGGATGAAGTGATATTTGATCTCAATGTCCTTCAACCTGTCAATCAAGGTCGTATCTAGTTCTTGATCAAATAGTCCTGCAAGAAGCCTCTGAAGCCATACTGCTTCACGACTTGTGACACTGGTTGCGATATACTCCGCCTTTGTTGTACTAAGTGCTATAGAAGTCTATTTCCTGCTAATCCAGGATATAATAGTTGATCATAAGCTGAAGCAGCACCTCGAGGTGCTCTTTTTGTCTATTGCACTCCCTTCCCAGTAAAAATTTGTAAATCCCTGCAGCCTCACTTCACCACTTGAGACATATATCAAACCATATCCAATTATACCACGCAGGTACCTCAACACATTTTTTGTTGCAACCCAATGGAAGTTTCTCGGTTCAACCATGAACTGGCTCAAGGTGCTCACTGCAAATAAAATGTATGGTCTAGTGTTAATTAGGTACATCAAGGATCCAATTAACTACTTGTACATAGTGGGATCCATTAAATATGAATCTGAATCAGAATCACTCAACTTCTTCATATTTGTCATCATAGGTGTATTCATGGACTTGTAGTCCATCATACCGAATCTGCTCAAGATTTCAAATGTGTACTTCCTCTGTCCAAGGAAGATCTCACCTGGTCTCTGCCACACCTCCAATCCCAAGAAATAATGCATCAAGCCAAGATCCTTCATTTCAAACTTTGAGACTAACCGTTAATGAGTCTCTTTGCCCCTGTAAGAAACATATCATCAACATATAGCACCAAGATCAAAGAATCGCCATCAACAACCTTGTAGTAAAGGTTGGGATCTGCATCACTCTCAGTGAAGCCCAAACTCATCAAGTATCCATCAATCATGGAGTACCGTGCCCTAGGTGCCTGCTTGAGTCCGTACAAGTCCTTCTTCATCCTGCAAACATGAGACTCCCTCCCATGTATCTCAAATCCCTGAGGTTGTTTTATGTAAACTTCCTCCTCAATCACACCATTGAGGAACGTGGTCTTCACATCTATCTGATGTAATCTTCAATCCATAACTGAAGCAAGAGAAATAATAGGCATGATGGAAGTGTACCTGGCGACTGGAAAAAAGGTCTCATCATAGTCTACTCCCTCTTTCTGAGAGAATCCTCTCGCCACAAACCTCACTTTGTACTTCTCGGTGTTGCCATATGTTTCATGCTTGATATTATAGATCCACTTGGAAGTCACCACTGACTTACCCTCTAGTCTCAGAACTATCTCCCACACATCATTCTTCATAATGGATCGATACTCTTCCATCATGGCATCCTTCCAAACATGTTGGAATTTTTCCTCCTCATAACTGGAAGGTTCGGAATCAATGATGTGACTCATCAATGCCATATAACGTGAGAACCTCTGAGGTCGTTTTCTCTCCCTTAAAGTACCACTGGGAGCTACATGCCCCTTTGCATCCTGCAAAGTGTCATGAAACCATGATGGCCTCTTTCTGATTACTACAACATCTCTAGGTATATCCAATAGCTCTGTTGGCTCTACTTACTCCTAATAGTCTGAAGGATCAACAACTAGACTAGAGGGATCTGTACCACCATCCTTCGGAACCTCCTGCTCCTTACTATCACTCTCTATATGAGACTCTCTAGACTTCATGAAGGCTGCATCTTCATCAAAAGTAACATCACGACTAACCTCAATCTAACGTTGTCTTGGAATGTAGATCATGTAGGCCTTCGAAGTCTCGTTATATCCCACAAAAGTACCCTTCTTTCCAGAAGGTTTGAACTTCATCCTCTTCTCCTTGAGCACGTTAATGTATACTAGACAACCAAAGATCCTCAAATGACTGACCTCTGGTTTCACACTTGTGAAAGCTTCCTCAAGAGTCTTGTCCCCCAAGATCCAGTGAGGACTCATGTTATGGACGTACATTGTTGTACTGGATGCCACTCCCCATAAGAACATGGGTAAATCCTGATCATGAATCATGGATTTGGAAACCTCTACAATGGACCTATTCTTCTTTTCTACAACCCCGTTCTGCTATGGGTTGTAAGGAACAGTCAACTACCTCTTAATCCATGCCTCCTTGCAGAAATCATTGAAGTCCTTGGAAGTGTACTCTCCTCCATTATCTGACCTCAACACCTTGATCTTCTTCCCTATCAGGTTCTCTACATGATCCCTGAACTCTTGGAATCTACTAAAGACCTCATCCTTGGTATTCATGAAGAATATCCATGTCTTCGAGAGAAATCATCAATGAATATCACATAGTACAGGAATCCACCCAAAGATGCAATTGTCATAGGTCCACATACATCTTAATGTACTAGATCTAAGATCACCTTGGACATGTTGTCACTTCTTGGAAACGATCCCTTGGCATTCTTTCCGAGTGCATATCCTCTGCAAATGCCATCATGCTCTACCTGAAGCTCTGGAAGTCTTGTGACCATCCTCTTCAATGTCAGTAAATCCATGTAATGTAAGTGTGCAAATATTCGATGCCATAGCTCACACAAACTGATGTTGTCATGTACCAATGCATGGGTTGGTCATCCCAAAAATATGTATAAACCTCTTTCTCGAACACCAATCACTATTGTGAAGTCTATAGCATCTTTGTTAGTTATCACAATGCGATCAGTCCAAGCTTGCAAAGAAACAAAGAGTGACCAAAAAAATTGGTCACACTATGTAGTGAAATCCTTAAGGCGGTCGTGCCCTATAATTAGGCCAATCATGACCAAAGGGAATGTGGTTGATCTGTGCGCACAGGCTGCTCGCGACCATGACCGTACAAAGGCAGTTGTGCCCTATAATTAGGCCAATCGTGGCCAATGAAAATGTGGTCGTTGTATGTGCACAGGACGCTCGCGACCATGACCGTATAATTGCAAAAAATAAAATATCTAAAGCAAGTCTATCAGATCTGGCACTGAAATATTTTAACTAGCTCTGATACCATGTTGAATTTTCTGATTTTCAGATCTGATAATTATTGCCTTATGATTTAAATGTTATTGTTATCATAGAATAATTACACACTGAAAATATCAACAAGACTTAGCGATTTTGATGAGAGGTTATTGTAAGTAAATATTATGTGAGATATATATTACAATTGAGGACCTGATATATATACTTGGGCAGTAGTGCCCTTTCATTTAATGGGCATGCCTTTTCCATTATTGTCTTTTCATTAATTAATTAATTATTGATTATATATATTTATACATTATATTATAAATATATTATTTATATATAATATTTATGTTGATGATTATTTCCTCACATGCACGTCTAATTAATATAGATCACTTCATCCTGGAGCAGGCAATGTGAGAGCATCTCGAGTCTCTATCACTCCTAGTCAAATCAACATGACAAATAGGAGAAAGGCTACACCTGGGCCATTCACCACTAGCCAAATTAGCATGGCCCCGTGGGTGAATGTATCACCCTCCCTTGATCAAACCAGCATGACCAATCTGGGAGAATGTCTGCCTGATGTTGATAACTGGGGAAAAATCAACATCCTAGGCCATTCACCACTAGCCAAATCATAATGGCCCCGTGGGTGAATGTATCATTCTCCCTTGGTCAAATCAACATGACCAATCTGGGAGAATGTTTGCCCGATGTTGAAACATCAACAACATCACAATCAAGGAGTCAACTTCTCTGATACCAGTATGATTTGTAAACGCGAGACATATATCCCACTCAATTCACTAACAGAGATATTATGTGAAAGTTAACTTTTGACCTCTATTCTCAGTCTTGTACAGAGATCTTTGTCACTAGTGTAGCCTAGACACATTGAAAATTAGTTGATAATGCAATAATCACCATAATTATGACCTGAAGTTTCTCTATTATCAACCACAAAGAAATCATACACGAAGTGGTTGTTCTTCTTGGCTCCAAGGTGTGATTTTGTTGCTATGGTGCCAAGGCCAATGCTTAATGCCAAGTTCAAGTGGATTGTGCTTCAATAGCCAATAAGGAAATATGTACATTGTTTGCTAACTAAAGTCATATCCAACTGCTAAAAAATATGAGGTATGTGGTTGAGCCCAAGAATTGTCAACGTTTTCTTCAATGGAATCTTGACTAAAAACAAGGCAGTGGAGATTTGAATATGCATTTTATTCTAAATTTAAGTGGCTAGATCCCAACTACACAAGGAGGAGTTTTATATAGACTTTTACTTCACAACTCCAAAAATAAATAACCATATACCTTGCTCCAATATAGTTCAAGGACATAGATCCTAATGCTACACAAAAACCTTTCAAGTACATATATATTTGTATAATATTAGTTTTCCAAGAAAAGGAAAGAACATTCAAATAATACCCAAGAGAAGGAATGATTGGCTCAATGGAGATGTTCCTATGATTGAAACACATATGGCTCCATCCTAACCCATACTAGCAGTGTCTATGATAATGCCAATGCAATTAGAGGTGAACTACTCTTCCAATTTCCAAGGAAAAAAAAACATAATGTTCTCGGTGTGCCGAAGGAAAAGGCGCTTTAATGCCAACTATTTCCCAACATGAGACTTTTATATATTCTAATATAATTCATACCATCCAATTAAATGCATATGAATTAACAAAAGACTAAACATATTTGAGTTGGCAATAAATTCAACTTATATTAGATGACTTCATGAGGAGTTAAATAAGACAAAACATCCCAATGCCAAAACTCATTGATCTCTGGTAAGCCCACTCAAGTTTGAAGCCTAAGATGAAAAAACACTATGTGAGGCTCATTCCAACAAATGTAAAGACCAGAAAACTCTTCAATTTGTCACATTTCTCTAGTATCGATGTGCATATTTGAACATTCAATGGAGGACCAACAAATCCAACACCAACAACCCAACATGTGACATGGAGAGAGAGAACCTCTACATGATGTGTGCATATTGTGGTAATGTGTACGACCGTGTATGACCTATACTCTGCAATTAATGGTCGTACGACCTCCGGGAAAGTGGAAATGCATGTGGGAGAAATAAAATGCCCAAGCATGTATGAAATCAACCTAGGGAGGAAGGAGCAAGTAGGAATTTGAACTAGGAAATATGAAATTGGCCCAGGCAATATGAAATCAACCCAATAATGTGAAATTGGACCAGGAAATATGAATTAGCTTAGAGAGATGGAATTCAGTATGGTAATGGTGAAACTGCAGACTGTGGGGAAGATTTGGAACTTGTAGAAGAGAGAAATTCACCCAATAGCAAGAAATAAACCAAATTAGAAACTTCATAAGCTATTGCAACAGATCTAGAATGAAGTCCATTAATATCCTATATTTGAAATAGATGAATGAAGTCCATCAATAGCCTATATTAGAAATAGATGAATGAAGGATATTAAAGAGTTGTTAGAATAGTTCTCTTGTTCATGGAGACTGTAACTATGAAGGAAATCCTCAAAACTAAATCTCGTAACAAATCCTCAATTATTAAGGAACACAAGTAGCCATTAAAATATATAATAGATCCATTAAAACTCAGAGAAAAAAATAACATAGCATTTAACACAACACAGAGAAATACGTACACAAAGGCATTGTTTTTACCTTGGAAACCCAAATGGGAAAACTAGATATGAATGGATGCTAAGTCTATTTCAACAATCTATGGTTACAATGCTATCCATGACTCTATATGCATCCTCATCTCCTTGGCCAAAAGACCCTTTGAGAGTGAAAGTACAAAACTAAATAGAAAGATTTTGGGTAATGGGAAGGCCGATAAGCATTACCTTTGATTTCACATTCCTCACTCTTTTCTCTCCTGTTTGATTTTTCTTTTTCATTTAATCTTCTTCTTTTTTTCTTTTTGTCTTATTCACTCTTACATTAACATTCTCTTTCATAGTTTTTCTAACCTTCTTTAATTGCTAAATTAACTTAGAGGTATTGATTCTTTCAACAATTCACTTGCTAAATTCCATTTCAAATCAAATTAGATAATCATTTCATCCATTGATTGACATAAAATAAGCTTCACTTCCCATTGGGGTACTTTTTCCTGCAACTAAATTCCTTTCAACCTAATGAATATAGACATTACCTTTAAACATGTTATGGTTATTGATTTAAGGGAATTTATGAGTAAAATCATTATGGTTTACTTTGTTCATTATGGAAAACTTGAGGTGATCACTTTGGTTCATCTTCGTAAAGTTTTCCAAAGTGACATAAATATGGGATATCACTGAACCAAAAGAAAATTACTTTTGGAATCATGAAGTGGAAGCTTTTAAAATATATTGTGTCAAAGAGGGTGTTTAGTTTGACCTAAAAGTTTGAATTTGTGTTAAGAATCTTCCTTTTTCACATTAACAAGAAATAACTTCATTAATTCTTTGGGGAAGTTGATTTCCTAAAGCAATTACAAAGGAAGAAACACAACTAGATAGATGTCCATTCAACAAAGCCTAGACAAACAGACACTCAACCTAACATAAGACATAACACCAAGGGGTTTACCTACATATCATTTCATCTTTTACCCTCCCTCTTAAGGCACCAACTGATGAGGAAATGATCATAGTGGATGTTAAAGAAATACCACAATGAATACATATAGCATACTATTTCAAGATAAACAAAAAAATAAAAATGTACCAATTAAGTTTTCCCTACATAGAAAAACATGATTTTGATCTATATAAGAAATTAGATATTTTAGACATTATATCCATGATCATATGATCATACTTAGGTAAAAAAATTGTTTTATCCTCTCCCCTTACCATAACTTTAAACCATCTTGACTTAAGTAGGATATGGTCCAAGTGGATAATGCACATGTAAGAGTGTGACCTTGAACTTAGGCCCACTACAACCATTGAAGGGACTAGAGTAACAACATTAAAAACTAATTCGAACCCCTTATAATTGTCCACCAAACTGCCTTCGATGACCTTATTTTTTTCAAGTGTTATCCTTTAAATGCACCTTATCTATTAAGCCTTAGTATGGAAAAAATGTCTATTTCCTAAATATTGTTGTATGTATACCAACTCTAGATGTTAAGGCTGGAAAAACACTTTTTTTTTTTATAGGTTTTCAAATTCATTTTAACATTCCCTATTCTATATAGGTATAGGTGTGGGTTTGATAGTGCAATATGGTGAAAGACTTGTTCCTTAATGTCTATTAGTCTCACGAATATAGGAAACGACCAGAGTTAACAAGGTTTTTACAGCTGTGTCACTTTTCCCATTGCTGAAGATTGGATGCTTGAAGGGCATGACGCATGACACCCTTAGAATACGTAAGAAAATCTTGAAGGGAATGGCGTGTATGGCACCCGTAACATTCTTATGAAATTCTGGATGGATATGTAAAACTATAAATGAAAAATAACCTAAGGGAAAAGTACAAGAAAGCCATTCTTAAAAAATATCACTGAGGAAAAACGTTAAATAAATTTATCCACTCAGAAAAGAGAAAAAATTAAATTAATAGACTAGATAAGATGTCTCATTAGTAACCTTTATGATAAGGTCAAAGGAAAATAAAAATCATTAGAAAGTAAGCCTAAGTTTTAAAGCCGGGTTGTTTTTATTTTAGTTAATTAATAGAGAAATTTTGTTTCTGAGAACTTTAAGCATTGAGAAAAAAAAAATCTAAGAGTAAGAAAAGATAAGAAACATCTAGGAGAAAATCTAAGAAACAAGCAAAGCTAACATCTATGAGAGAATCTAAGAAACAAGAAAAGTTGGGAAACATCTGGGAAAAAATCTTAGAGACAAAAAAAACTGGAAAACATCTTGGAAAAAAGCTAGGAGTCAAGAAAAGATGTGGAATCTTGAATAAAAGCTAAGAAACATCCAAGAGTAATTTTAGGAAATTAAGAGAACTAGGTGAGGGAAATAATTTATTTACAAATTTTAATTGATAATTTCATGTGCATTGGGGGAGGTTATAAAAAAAAGGTATTGGGACAAGGGAACAACTTCTTATTCCCTATTATTGGATGGTTGTCGTAACGACCATTGATCTTTGAGCAATTCTATTTGTGAGTTTGGACATTAGTGTATATTTTGAGGTGGGAACCTCAGAGCTTCTGAGGTTGAGTACCAATTATTTTGGCTAACGATCGGTACCTATACAACCCCGTTGCAACTCGGGGGACCTTGGGGAAGGAGAGTACCCATAGTAGTTGGCAGGGTGGTAACCGATGGGTTTATTCAACAATCAGTAAGCTTCGACGAAGATTGGCAAAGCTCTAGCGAAGTTGATGCAACTCTAGCGAAGTCAACACAAGAATTTTGACACAAGAAATTTAGCAAATGGAACGCAAAATTCAAGTTCATCGCTAATGACGATAACCCTTTCAATTTATACTGAAAATTATCATTGTTGTAATGTGAGCATTAACATTCTATTTTTTTTTTAATATTTCATAAATATAAATACTAAATTAATAATATATATGATTGTTGTAAACATTATTTAATCATATAAAGATGATATTACGATTAAGAATAAAATTTGTTTTATTTTAAATCTTTTATAAGCAATACTTGAATTCAGCTAAAGATTCAAGAGTATATATATACATATATATTCTATATAATTAAATATGAATAAAAATGCAACTAGATAATCTAATTTGAAGCGTACATTTTATGCACATACAAATTATTTGAAACGGATTATTGGCACATATAAATTTATTTATTTAATAGTACAAAATTAATTGAATGGAGATTTCTATTTTAATAGTAATAAACACTGAATGGAGTCCATATATTAGAGTATATATACATATATATATCACATATTAATTAAATATGAATAAGAATTTTAATGCAACTAGATAATCTAATTTGAAGCGTACATTTTATGCACATACAAATTATTTGAAACGGATTATTGGCACATATAAATTTATTTATTTAATAGTACAAAATTAATTGAATGGTGTAGGTTTGTGAAATATAATTGAACGGCATGAATTATTTTGAATTACACTATTCACATATACACATTGAATATATATGAAAGTTATGGTTCACATTTATTAGATATAAAATGTAATTGTGTTTTCTGTTTAGTTGGGTGCTATACAGATTATTTAAGTAGTTGTATGCTTGCGTATTTCTAAGTACTCCCATGACGGAAATTACTGTAAAGGTTCAGTGTCAAAAAAAAAACTGTTGGGGTTTTCTTTTTTTTCCACGGGAAAGTTTCTCGATTGTATACAACAGTATACAATGTTTTTACATAGCAACATTACAATATCCATCCCCGAAACTCAGCAAGGTTTGATCACAAGACCTCCTCCCAACACTTGGAGAAAGGTACACTTGTCTTTTCTATTTGCAATAGAATTTAGCATCTTGATAAAATTCTGGTTGGCACATATTTCACGAAGTTAAATGACATGTTCGGAGGTTTAGGTATACAAAACACTTAGGATCTAGCCATTTGTTAAAATATTTTTTTAACTTTCTTTTATGTTTGAATAAAATTTGTAGATTTAACCCAATTTAATTGATGAAGTAAAGCAAAATTTACTGAGGTATACATATCCTACTCCTTATTTTTCTGGATTTAAACTTGTGATTTTTTAAGAGGAAGTACATGTTCTTAACCATTAGACCCCTTGTGATCTCTTAGAAGAAAGCACATGTTCTTAACCATTATGTCCACTTAGGTTGTATATATAATAATATTGTGCTTAAAACAATTATGGATAATATGGCTTTGTGTAAACTTAATAAATGTATTGAATAAAATAAAGTGTTTATAGATGGATAATATTGAATAAAATAAAGTGTTTATAGATGGATAAGATGATTTTTATATAAGCATTGGTAAATATATTAAATAAAATAGAATGTTAATATTTAAAAAGACAAGGGAGATGTGTAATTTCTTCAAATTAGGTATTATTTAAAATAATGTGTTAATAAAATATTTTAAATTATATCTTATGTAAAATAATTTTATATCAACTTTATATATAGGGAGAGAGATCAAATAACTAAAAGTAAAAAATTTCTTAATTTGTTTAGCATTTACACTTAAAAGAAGATTTCTACAAGCTCCAAGCCCCAAATGAGGAAAATGGGTAATTATTTTTGTGCTCTACATGGAGTTAAAAAAAATTCAATATCAACAACAAACAAAATATTTCAATATCCATCTTATGTAAAATAATTTTATATCAACTTTATATAGAGATAAAGTAATTAAAAGTAAAAAAATCTTAATCCCATGATAAGTTCTTTCTACTTTAAGTATGAGGAAGATGTGTAATTTCTTTCAATGTGTATGTTAAGTAAAATATTTTAATATGTGTTTTCTACTTTCAAGTATGAAGGACATGTGTAATTCCTTCCATGCTTAATCTGGACAAGTGGCATTGTAAAAATATCCATAACAAAAAAATATTTCAATGTGAGCAATTGAAAGTAAAACTAGCCTAGATCCATCTTAACTCAGGATCTATCATGCAAGAAGAGGCATCAAATATTTAGAGATGCATCATCTATAAGGATTTGATGCATCTCATGGATCTAAGTTAGTTATTAGAAATCATGCTTTAAAACAAAACATGGATGATGTAATTTTTATAACTATATAAATTTAGTTGACAATTGTTGTATAGGGTTTATCCTTCTCATAAAAATAATAAGATGTGTGTGGACACAATGACACAACCTTACACATTTATTGCATTTCAATTATGTTATTAAGTGATGAGTTCCTCCAAGAACTAAGTTGACTAATTAATTAATCAGGTTACTAATGAAAAAAAGTGACACATTAATCCCTCAACTTAATAACACACTTGGGTAAACTTAGTCACGTGTTATAATTGTGTCCTCCTCCAATTCTTCAAGTGTATTTGGTGTAAAATTGTCCACTATATGTAGAACATGCTTTTCCTCTTCATCATCAAGTAAGTATGTTCAAATTCTTTATAGTGATCACTAAATACATTCTCGTATAAAGAGGTAGGTTTACCATTAAATAACTGGCATCAGCTTTCTCAATGATCCTAAAAGGTCTATATCTCATAAGCTTCAACTTCTTAGCTATCCCTTGCCGGCATTGTTTTCTAAGATGAAACCATACTTTATCCCTAACACAAAATTAATGATTGGTCCTTTCTTGGTCATGTTTAATTTGCAATTTTTCTAACTTTTATGAATTTTCTCCTACACTTCAAAATGGACCTACATAATCTTCTTTATGAACATGTTAGTTTGCTTCACCTTCTCTCACATTTCTTGTATACCTTCGTTGAGTTGTACATAAATAACATCAAATGGTAAGGGTGCAAAATAACCAAAATAAGTCTCAAAATGAGATTAAATCTGAATGGTAAAAACAATTTCCCTATTGTAATTGAATATAAATTACTTGTTCATCCCATGTCTCTAGAATCTTCTTTTTATATCTCTTCAACCGTTAAACTAAAATTATGTTCACAACTCCAATCTACACGCCATCAACATGAAGATGAAAAGTAATAAAACTCTTCAACCTTATATCCATCCTTCCCCCACAATGTTATCCAAAACTTTTTTAGAAATCTAAAATCTCATTAATGATTTGTGTTGTCTTCCTTATTTTTTCCTTTCATATTATGCTAAAAACTTAGAACTTGTCATCTATCTTATTAAATTGCCTTGAAAAATCATCAATTTTTTTTCTTAAACCTACATTTCCAACAATCTTGTTTCGCATGGAAAGGAAGCGGAGTCCTTCATATTTCCTATCCTTTCTCCATGCTCCCCCTCTTACATAATTTTTTTGGGTGAAGATGCGGAGGTCTCAACCATATGCAGTTTATTTTGTATGCCATGTGTCCACATCTAGCATTGCATCCCATGTACATGGGAAAATCTGTCACCATCCTTCACTTCAACGCATCTTGCATGTATTTTTTCATGTGGATGTGGAGACTCTACTTCTCTCGTCCAGTTACCCACATCTCATGTTCCACCTCCACTTAAAATTTTGAATGTGGCCATGGATAGTTATGATCCACTTCGTTTCTTTATAAATATTCTCCTTCCCCTTTTGTGTGTCATAGTTTGAAATACAAGTGGCACTCTTTGAGGGCAATAAGTCACCTCATCATTATGCCTAAGTTAGACCACCCAAAAAAAAAGCATTGAAGTTTCTAATGTTAATAAATTTTATTTAACGTGAGATATATTAATGTGTTAACCTCAAAATTGGAAATAAAAGATAAACTTATAAAGGAATTTGTTTGTATTTGGAGCATATAGAGGATTAAAGATAAACTTACAAAGGAATTTGTTTTGTTTGTATTTGGAGCATATAGAGGATTGCAATAAGATGAAAATATGGCATGTAGAAAGAAACTTGAACCATTCTATGGAAATACTATTGACTAGTTGGCTTGAGATTAAGATAATTATTGTATAGGTTCTATATAAGGTTGGAGGAAGAAGAAAGAATTAAAAATAAAATATCAACTTTAAAGTTGACTAAGTCTATCAAAATATTTTGATTTTAGGAAACTGGTGATGTAGTGCACCAAGAGGTTCGAGTCAAAGAACATAATTTTAAATCTTAAGGAAGAAGGGAATAATTCAATGCCCCTCACTCTTTTGACATATAGGAAAATGATCCACCTCCTTGAACTAGCAAGAACTTTTAGGCATCATGTAGATGATGCTTTTCCAGATTCATAAGGAGGGGTATTAATCTTTTGAATAATATCTTCTACAAACCATGACAAGTAATCATGTGACTTACAAGATTGAAGTCTATGACTTGGCTAAGCCTTACCAAGAATTGGCTTGGATTTTTGCCCTGGTAATTAGCTAGGAGAGAAAAACCCAAGTCCCCACATATGTGTTATACGTCATGCAGTACACTATTTGTAGAAATGACATGTTTGACTAGGGATAAATTGTTTCAAAGGAGACTGCTCACCAATTATCAAAATTTATCAAGACCAAAAGATTCTTCATGACATCGTACTTGGTTTTGCATTGATTTTCTATAATATCATTAAGAAATTGGTTCCAAGAGTAGATATTTATTATAAAGTGGACCCAGTTCAATGTTGGTACCTAACACTATTGAAGCACAAGGCCCCATTTCATTTTTATAAAGTCCAAGATCTTTTGTGGGGAGATTTAGATAGATATTGATAGGAAGGGAGCTAGAGAGGTTAATTCTCGAAACCAAAAAATTTCTCATAGGGAGGGGTGAGTAATTTTATAAGGAGCATCATACATATATTATCCTTTATGGAGTTGAAGGAAAACCTTATCTCCTCCAAAAAAAAAAATCGTGATTGATTCTTCTTCATTAAGAATTGTAGACAGTACGAAAGATAGTCATTATTATTTGAAAGAAAAAAAATAAGTAATTTATATCCACTCCTTTTAAATTCATTGGATTTTTTGTTAAGAGTATCATAAATTTGGCCAAATTTGCTTGGGTTTTCAATTCTCTCGATCTAAAGGGGGATAAGGTTGTAAAGGGTTTCAACCTCATAGGAACTTTTAAAACACATGTAATTTTAATTGGTTGCAATACTTGTTTCCCTAATGAATAGGAACATGTAGAAGGTGCTAGGGACAACAAAGATTATGAAATGGAAGCCAATAAAGGTCCTGGATTGGTTTCCCCCACATGCAACCCTAGTATCAAAATTGAATATTTTATCTTGCTCTATGATATTCATATTTTAGTCGATTCAAACATGATAAAAAGGGGAGATTCTTAAAGAAAAGAAAAAATAAGAATTTGTTGATCAACTCGGCTATGAGGAAAAGCAAAGGGGTAAGTCCAGAGCTAGTGGTAGAGTGGAGTCAATTTCTCAATCTTATAGGAATACATTGGCTCACCCTAGAAGAAAGTTTCGCTGCCACCTTGTGGCAATGGGAAGAAGAACACAACTAGAGCAAGTTTTAATGATGGTGATGGGGATGACCCCCATAAAAATAAATAGGAAATTGGACATGCCACTACCCTTGCTCCAAAAAGAAAGAGGTCCTCAAATGATGACAAGGGTGGACAATCTGAAGCATGTGAGAATGATTCCTATGACATGGAAGTTGATGATTATAATATATTTCCAGATTGGTCAACCATTCAAGTTGAGGAAAACAAATTGATAGTTAGAGAGATGTTGCAAGATGAATTACCTACTTTTGAAGATAACTTTGTCACTAACAATTAAGGTCAAATTAAAGGAAACATGAATTGAGAAAAGAAGATGTTGTACTAATACATTGAGGGGTTAAACTCACTAGAGCTCTAAAAATACACCAAACAACTGGATATATATTATCACATTTTGTAAATGAGCAATAGTGGGAGAAACTTAGGTTGAAAAAGAGAATTGTTGAGCTGGAGGTTCCCTTGAATCCTGATTCATTATTCATTTAGCCTCTTCCCATTAGAGAGATTGATGTTAATCTTGAAGATACACTTGAGAAATCCTCAAAAGATAAAGGAGCTCAAGAACTGTTGATATGAGTCTAGAAGACTGTTGCTACTAACATTGAAGAAAGAATGGTTTTATTATTCAAATTGAAATGAACTAATCTAGTTTATATAATGAATAACCAAAATAAATAGGATAACATAAAATAATCCATATAGGTAAGAAAAAAAAAATATGAGAGATAAGATATCATTGGTACAATGTCATGTTACGATCTACTAATAACATTGACTAGTCATAATGGTTTAAGAGTCATGTCATTTGATTGGATGTGTCACTTCATTCATTTTATTACTATTATTTTTATTTATCAATATGTGTATTTATGATTATTTAATAATATATTTATGTTCACTACACAAATTGTGGGAGATAACAAATAGAGTTTATGTTCTTTTTGTAAGGATTTGTTCTCTCAACTAATTCTTCAATATTGAATTGCAATAAGATGTCTCTTTTAACGAAAAATGTGTTTGTACATTTATTAGAAAGCTCATTGATATGAGCCAACACAAAATGCAGAAAGGGAACCTACCATCCAATAATATATTGAATAAAATATGGCATGGATGGAACTCTAGAGTTGACATGTTGAAACCATTTATTGCTACTTGTGAAATACTAGAACAAAGAGATGTTTGTTATTCTTCAAAATTGTTGATGTTGTGAAAGAGTTGGAGGGACATGCCCTCATAAGAAATGAAAAGATTGCTACAATGAAGAGATGGAATAAGAACTAAAGAAAACAAAAGAAACTTTGGGTTCAAAATTTGATACTCTTATGAGTTTAAGAAAATGGTAGATCGACTTTGCTACTCATAACATGGAGCATGGTTTCATTACTTGTGAGAAACATTTCTATTTAAATGTTATTGGGATTGAAATTCTTTCATTTAGGGTGAAATAAGACATGGGTAAATAAAGTGATGGAGATAATAGCCAAAGTTTCTCAAGTCTATGAAGCGAGAGCTGTGAAATTTTTGAAGTCTGTAAAATAATTATGGTCATTAGGGTTTATGGAACATGAAATCCTATAAAACAAATTCCTTTGGAGAAGAAAGTATTCATATTTTCAACATTTTCATCTACATTTTATTTTCTACATTTGTTCTTTGTGGGAGCCCCATCCTAGCCTGTAAAAGGTGAACACATTTATTTATATTGTTCATCTAGATCAAGGGAATACATAATGACTTTAGCAAACATTATTTCTGATTTTGAATAACTTTCACTTTGGGACCTAATGTTTATCATTTTAGAGTAAGTTCCATGGAAATATAGGAAGGAACACATATTTTTTATGATTCTAGACTTTGTATTATATGTTATCATCATTATTTTTAGCGTAAGGTTGAAAGTTTGTGTAGAATTTGCAAAGTCATGTCTTGGTATTGAGAAGACCAAGGCATTCCTAATTGAGTCACAGTGTGTGATTTATCTCATGAGATGGATCAAAATCTTTAGGTCATTTTTAAAATAAAAGGTAATATGCATGTCAATAGAGAGTTAAGCCATAGGTTGAGTCAAAGAGTGTTGTGTCTATATCATAATACACCATCAAGGGGTATAAGATCCCATCATGTTGAAAGATTTGTAAAGGTCCTTGTGTCCCTAAGTTTAAAATCATATCACAAAATGGGAAATTATATGTCAAAGTTGAGTCATAGGTTAGGGATGAAGGTCATGTAAAAAGAGGTATCATGGTTCATCATCACACTTGATGAGGTCAGAAAAGGGACAATGATTACACTCCATGTCATTTGTATTGTTGGAAAGCTTAAAAAATATGTGTGCTCCTCAAATTTGTTGCACAAGTTACTTAAATTGGCTTGAAAGGTCTTGTCATCTTTGGACAAGTACTTTCCCTTTTAAATCCACTCATGTGTGCATATTTGCCACCTTTTGTTTATTTGCATTGCATTCATGACCTGTGCATAAGCCATAGTCTCCCAAGCAAGCCTCAAAGCCTTATGCTACGCAAACGATCCCCCTCGCTATGCAAACCCGGTGTGGTATCATTCGCTACGCAAAGCATGTTGCTCTGTTTTTGTTGCGCATCCCATGTTCACCCTATTTGTTGTGTAAAAAACCTTTTTTGAGCTCATTGTTTATGCAATCTTATCCCCTAATTAAGTTCACCTCTCATATAGAAAAGGTTTGTTTCACCTATTTTAGCCAAACCCTAGTCCTGCTAGTTTGTTGCACAAGCTTTCCTATTGAGTTTCAAGACATATTTTCTTTGAAAAGTTTGAAATTTACCTTCCAAAGCAGACATCGCAGAGCCATGAAATCACACGAAAAGAAGAAATACAAGGGAGGAAATTCGTTGAGATATGAACCCCAAGAGTTGAATTTGGTAAACTCAGATCCTGCATATAGGGTGTCTTTTGAGTAGGTTGCATGTATGAGATTTTGTGAAAGAATCCAAGGGTATAACGTGCAGCTGACCAAGGAGTTCGCCCTGAACTTTAATAGTGTCTATACAATCATTGCAGGGGTCACCTTTCTAGTATCAAAACAGACCATATCGGCTGCCACATATATTCCCATACAAAAAGAGAAATGGTTTAAAGGTATGCTTATGGAGCTTATGTTATATATTAATTACCTTAAGTATCGGTATAGAAGACAGAAGATTGGGGCCACTATCCCCAGGGAGTATCTTTTGGAACCCTATGAGAATATGTTGAGAGTAATCCAAAGGTATTTTACTTGTGAGGGTAGGTTTGACAGGGTATATCAATACCACATAAGGCTCCTCATGCATTGCATAGGGAAAATCCCCCTAAACTTACCTTTTGACCTATATAGAGGCCTAGGAAAAATGGCAAACAAAGTCCAAGCCAGGGTTGATCAGCTAAAGAGTAGTATGTTCCATTTCTCCTTGGTGAATTTGTTAGTGGTTGAGGAGCTAAGAAAGATAAATAGGGACTGTGATTCCCTCTTAACTTCAACAAATATTTCCGTGGATCCCAAAGGAGATACCCCCTTGTCTGCTGAAAGATTGGCCTCTAACAACTCAGGTGAAAAAGGAAGAAGTGTTGCAGAAAAGGGAAAAGGAAAAGAGGTTGAGGGCTCATCACCAAGACATCCAGTTCTGAAGAAGGGTAGGATGCTACAGTTCATTGATGAGCCAAAGGAGACACAGACACTCAGCAGACCAACCACGAGGTCAGTTTCTATAAGGCTTACCACACCCACAGTGCAGACGGAATTTGTTGAGGTTGCATCTCAGGAGATGGATGAAGAACGAGGTAAATCAAGAGTGGAAGAATCAGATTTTAGGGGAATGCAACAACATATCAGAGAGGCTTAGCATGTTATATCTCATTTTTACCAAGAGAATTGAGAATTGAAAAGGAAGCTAGCTGAGAAGGATTATGAGGAACAAACACCAAAAACCAATGTAGAGCCAAAGAATGAAAGGTCAAAGGGGAAGGAAGTCATGCAAAGCTATGGAACCACAGTTTTATCCAAGCCTACAGCACCTCTGACAAGATCCTCAACCAGGAAGAAGAGTTTAGAGATACAGGGAAAGCTAGCAGCAAGTGAAAGACCTCCCACTAAGCCCACGAAAGGAGAAAAGAACATAAGATAGATAAATAAGCAATTAAGGGAAGCTCAAAATCAAATTATACAGCTCATGGAAGAAAAGAGGATATCAGAGGACAGAATCATGAAACACTTTAAGGAATGCAAATCAGCCAAAGAAAATGCATGTGCAGCCCTTTCCAATGCCCAATCAAAATTGAAAAGAAATGCAACCATGTTTAGGCAAGTGGGAAATTTGAAGGTACAAAACTTAACATTAAGGAAGGAAAACGAGTATCTCAAACAAAGGATGCAATTGAATGATGAAGCCAGAAGGAGGCTAGAACTACCTGCAGAAGTAGTAGAGATATGATTGAAGAAACTTCACATTTTTGTCTTTGTGGGTATGTGATCATCTTAAGTTTTGCCATAAAAGTTGTGGGAAGCATACATTTGATATTGGAGAAAGGTTTTGACAATGGTGATAGCATAAAACATTTCCTGGGCATAGTTGTTTTTTTTACTGGTAAACTGTCACATGCAGCACTTGTGTAGCAAGTCCTCGCTACGCAAATGTTGTAGGCACACATGATTAGCAAGAACGGTGGGAGATGATTGGCATATGAGTTTTGAGGCAAACACAGGTCCCTGGTCACTTGTTTCCACCTGGATCTACATGAATTACAACAAAATGGAGTTTGTTATGCAAATGTTGTAGGTAGCACTTGTGCAGCAGTAGTTCCATCTTGCTACGCAAAGGTGGCAGAGTTGCTCAAAGAACACATGGGATGCCTCATAGTGGTTTCCAGATGTACTTGGTGACTCATCATAACAACATATTCAAATTTTACTCAGATCTATGATTGTATAAGATATTTATTTTTTTGCATTAAAGATGGTCAAAATGAATTTACTATTTTTAGTAAAGTTGTTTAGGATTTGTTCTCTTTCAATGTAACCAGATCCACCATTGTAGGTAGCAATAGTTCGACTCCTAGTAGCCTAGTGTGGAAATAGGCTCTTATATATTTGATCACTTTTTATGTAAAGACGGGGGAGTTCACAGAAAGTATAGTTATTTTGATCCTTATTGTAATATTCTATGAATTTGAACGAAATACAAATGCAGAAGTCATGAACTTTTTATGAAACAGATTCTAATGGCGGTGGTCTGAAGTCTGTACTCTTATCTTTGTATGTACTTCTTGTGTCCTTACTTTCATATTCATTTTCTTATGTTTAAATTGGATAATTAAAGGGTCTAGAATTCATCTAATGGTGCTTTAGACTCAAGTGATTTAAACTATGTTTATCTTTTTAACTAGGTCAAAATTCATCTTTCATGGTGCTCTGATTTCGTTGTATGTTTCTTTTCCTATTCCACCCTACACAACCAAACTCAAAACTAAAAGTTCATCACCTAATTTAGCCTTTGTTCCTCTGGAAATTTCTACCTACCAGTCATTGTTTTCATTCGTTTTCATTCATTGACTCCATAGCCCAAAATATCCCTCTCCTCTTTGCCAACAAAACTCTATAAAATCCCTTCAAAACATTAAAACCTATCCATTGACCTACCAATAAAATCTATCTATTCGATACTAAGCAACAAGAGAGATCCCTCTCTGAACTGAGTAGGCTAGTATTCAGTTCCAAAGTGGTTTGTGGTTTCCTTTGTAGATTGTTTCTTCAGCCCAACAATTTACTCAGTGTCAACATTTTGGCGCCATTGTCGGGGACCAAATTGAAAATTTTCCCTGGGAAAGAACAACTAAAGCTTCAGATTTGATTATTGAGGGTAACAAAGAATCAAACATTTTTATTGGATGAAAATTATTTACCCTGGAGACTTCATTTTATAAGATCAGTAGCAAGAAAGCAACTCTAATAAGAAATCTTGGCTCCCAAAAATATCTACACTAGAAGAAACCCTGATCCAGAACCTATAGCATATGTATCTGATCCTGAGAAACTCTTACATAAAAGAAAAGAAAGGGCAATTGACTAATTTTCTTTGTTGGACATAAATCTATCATTACCCAAGGACGGAGTCAAAAGCCTTGATGACCTTGATTTTGACATAAAAATTGAACAAACTTTGTTTAGATCTAAATCGGAATCCAACTTGAATGAAGTTTTGTTTGATGATAATAAATTCCAATCTTTGATTCCTACTCTGCCCATTCAAATTGATGCAATTCCCACTCAAATTGTTTAGCCAGTCCAAAATTATCCTAGAGCCATGGTAGCCAGATTTTCTCCTCTTGCCTTGCCTGCCCAATTACATGATTTACCTCAAAATTATGCCCAAAGAATTAAATCATATGATGTTGAAGAAAATGCTTCAGCCCGAAAACACTTAGATTGGTTTAACAATTTTGTTTACCTAGAGGAGGTAGATCATGAGGATGTAAAAGTAAGACTGTTTGCACAAAGTCTTTCAGGTGAAGTCAGAAAATGGTTAAAATCTCTTCCAACAGCAAGCATCCCTGATTTTGCATCCTTTGAAACAATCTTCCTTGCAATATGGGGAGACAAGAAAAACTCTATTCAATTTCTGACTGAATATAATAACATAAAAGATCACCCAGTGAGACAGTACAAGAATTTTCAACCTTGTTCATGAGGGTCTATAATTCAATCCCAACTGAATTTAAACCCTCTCCTGGAGCCGCCAAACTTCGTTATGTTGATTCTTTTGACAATGATTTTTCCTTGTTGTTGAGAGAAAGGAGATCTAATACACTTGATGACATGATGAATGATGCTATTGAAGTAGAGGTGAATCTGATGGCATCGGGAAAGATAAAATATAATTCTGAAGTTGATATGAAAAAGCTTCAAGGAGAGGCTCAACCTTCAACTTCTCAGTCGGAAGATGAAAAAATTGGCTTAATGATGAAAACTATGGAAAGGTTCATGGAAAAGTTGTCCCTGGATAACAAGCCTGCCACCAGAGACCAAGTTGATTTTCAACCCATATATCAAAATTTTAGAAGAGCACCAGGCCCACAGATCAAACAAAGAGACCAGACAAATCAAGGTGATCGGCAAATAAAACCTCCCTTCCAAAATAACTATATGAATGAAAATTTTGATGAATCTCTTGAAGACAACATTCATTATTGTGATGATACTTAAACAAATGTGTTCTTAACCAAACAAGAACATGATCAATTTATGGATGAAAATGATAATTTTATGTAGGAAAATGATGATTTGATGTCAATGGAATCAAATGAGTACAAAAAAGGATACCAAATGCCATAATGTAGTTTCAAAAATAGTATAACTTAAGAAGTAAAAAACTGCCTGCAAATTCCCAGAAAGGGAATCAAAACAAGGACCCTCAAACAATTATATCCTCCTCAAATCAGCCTAAAAAGGACAGCCATGTAAAAGATGTGTAGGGGAAAGGAAAATAGTAGGAAGAGCCCCCAAAGAAGGTCCCTGAGATGCAAAGGAATGTAATCATCAAAGAGGTAGAGAAAATTCAGTATCCTTTTAATTTTGAAAATGAGATGGCAAAGATTAAAATTTATGTACCTCTCAATGAGTTAATCAAGAATGTCAAGTATAGAAGTTAAATCATTAAGATGATGAAAATGGAAGAAGCTTATGATACTTTGAATGTGCAAGATGATCACCCTGCTATCTTGTTTTGTCCACGTGTGGAAGAATGTGGTGAGGATGGTGATGTTCCTCCATTTTATATCAGTCTTAAGATTCATGACATGACCTTGCACAATGCAATGCTAGATTCAAGACCATCACATAATTTAATGCCTAAAGTAGTCATGGATGAACTAGGCCTAGACATCACTAGACCTTATAAATGTTTGTTTTCTTTTGACTCAAGGAAAGTAAAGTGTTTAGGCTTGATCAAAGATATATGTGTGTATTTATCTCAAATCCCATCAAAGAATTTGGTCATGGATGTAGTAGTTGTTGACATTCCTCCGAAGTTTGGCATGTTGTTGTCAAGATCTTGGGCTGCAAAATCGAAAGGTGATCTACAAATGGACATGTCATATGCAACTATACCAGTTTTTTGCCAAGAAAGGAGACTGTACAGGGAAGTATTGTTGAAGTACATATTGAGTAACAAAATCAATCCAAATAATCATCCCATTTATTTTATTGATATTGAAGTAGGTTCTTCCATTTTTATAATGAATTGTGCTTTGAAGAAGAAATTACAAAGGTTCTTGATCTTCCTATGAAAGATGAAGTGGGATAGCAGTCAAGACAAATTTCAGATCAGCAAGGCAGTGAAGAGGATGAATTATGGAATATGAATTATGAGGGAGATGGAGCAGGTGTTTGGATTATTCCTCCCAAAGCAGGTTCAAAACTTTGTTCTTGTAAATTTGTTTTTGACTGCACAAATAACATGGTTGAATATGAGGCATTGATTTTGGGATTGAAGACTTTGAAAGAATTGGGTGCAAAGAGAATAGTTGTACATGGCGATTATGAGCTTGTCATAAATCAGGTAAAGGGAATTTATCAGTCAAAGCATCCTAGGTTAAGGGCATATAGGAATATAGTTCTTGATCTTCTTGAAAAAATTTCAAAATATAACCTCTCAGTGATTCCAAGAGGGTAAAATATAATTGTTGATGAACTAGCCACTTCAACCTATGTTTTCATGATTCCTATTTTTCCTAACAGAAAGTATGAAATTGAAGTCAAGCACAAGACAGCAGTACCTGACAACATTAAGTGTTGGAATATTTTTGAGGATGACAAGTAGGTAGAAAGATTCCTTCAAATGACTGATGAATTTTTCAATTCAAATATTGATAATGAGTATTGTTGTGACTAGGAAGAGGATGCAGTTGTGTTCACAAATGATGATTGTTTTCAAAATTAGATTGTTGATAGAGATACAGTGCAGCTCAAAAATAACATCATTCCCAAGGGTTTGGTTCCATTGGAAAAGATTTTTGACAAAAACGATGTAGCCAAAAATCCTGAAATTACTACAAATGATCAGGACACAGAAGATTGCAACATTGGGACTCAGGAAGATCCCAAAATCATCAAATTGTCCAAGACACTCGGTCCAGAAATCAAGCAAAGATATATCATCCTAATGAAGGATTTCCCAGATGTATTTGCCTTGAGCTATGAGGATTTGAAGGTTTATGATACTAAGGTGATTCAGCATGTAATTCCAATAAAGGATGATCACAAACCTTTCAAATAGAAATTGAGAAGGATTAATCCTTTGTTGTTGACATTGATTGAGAAAGAGGTAAGAAAGTTGTTTGTTGCCAAAAACATAGTGTCTTTAATATTTTCTAAATGGGTGGCTAATCTAGTGCCTGTCAGAAATAAAAGTGGCGAGATCAGGTTGTGTGTAGAATTTAGAAATCTGAATAGGGTGTCTCTCAAATACAATTATCCGCTTCCCAAGATGGATTACATTCTGCAAAAAGTGGTTGGATCATAGAAAATATCAATGCGTGATATTTTTTATGGATACAACCAAATCATGGTGCATCCTAATGATCAAGAGAAAACAACCTTTACAACACCTTGGGGCACATTCATGTATGCCAAAATGCCTTTTGGGCTTATGAATACAGAGGAAACCTTCCAAAGGGCCATGGACATATCTTTTGTTGATGAGAAATATAAGTTTATTGTCATTTATATAGATGATATTATTGTGTTTTCAAATTCTGATGATGAACATCTAAAACATTTGAGAAGGGTCTTTCAGAAATGTAGGAAGTTTGTCATCTCATTAAATCCCAAAAAGTCCAATTTTGGAATGCAAGAGGGAAAATTACTTGGTCATATCATTTCAAAAGAATGAATAAATATATATCCCAACAGAGTGGAAGAATTTTTGAAGATTGGCACACCCAGAAGCAGAAAGGAGGTACAGTCTTTTCTTGGAAGAGTAAATTTTTTGAGAATGTTTATCCCTAACCTGGTTAAAATCATAATATATATTACTAACATGATCAGAAAGGGCAATGAGATAAATTGGACTACAGAAGCCAAGAAATATTTTGAGGATATAAAAGTAGAATTAACCAAGGCACTAGTATTGGCCAATCCAAATTTTGCAAAAGATTTTATCTTGTTCTCTTTTGCTTTAGAACACACTATTGTTGGTGTTTTGTTGCAAAAGGATGAACAAAATTTTGAAAGGCCCATAGCCTATTACAACAGAACTCTGAGAGACTCTCCATTGAAGTATGACATCATGGATAAACAAGCATATGCATTGGTAGAATCCCTCAAGGAATTTAGAATTTATATCTTACATTCTCATGTTGTTGCTTATGTGCCCAGCAATTTTGTGAAAGACATTTCAACTCAGCCTGATGCTGAAGGTAGAAGTGGAAAATGGATAGATTTAGTGTTGGAGTATGACCTCAATATTAAACCTACAAATCTGAATAAAGGTCAGGGACTTGAAAAATTGATGACACAGTCCAATTATGATGTCTTGGGGATTAATTTCATTACTGGCCTGTCAGAAAATTCAGAAGAAGAGACAGTCCCATAGGTATCTTGGAAATTTCTTGAATCTCCATGGTATGCTGATATTATTTATGTGTTAATAAATTTACAAGCTCCTCCTGAATTAAGCAAAACAAAAGCTAGATTTTTGAAATTGAAAGCAACAAATTTTTGCATTATAAATCATTCTTTGTATTGGAAAGATCCAGGTGGCATTCTGCTAAGTTGTTTGTTGGAAGGAGAAGTGAAACAGGCTATCAAAGATTTTCATAAAGGTGATTGTGGAGGGAACCATTACTGGAAAACCATTGTGCATAAAATACTGAGAGAAGGGTTTTATTGGTCTAGCATTTTTTCTGATGTGTACAAGGAGGTCTCAAGCTGTCATGAATGCCAATTTTTTTATGGAAAAATGAAGTTGCATCCCTTGCCTTTAAAATCTATTTCTATTGAAGCATTGTTCAGGAAATGGGGCCTTGCTTTTATAGGAGAGATCCATGTTGGTTGTGGAGCCTAATTATCTTCCTGATTTAGAGGTCCTTTACTTTCAACCGTGTTTATACCCCATGAAGTATTTACACCCCATAAGTATGTACACTCTTCCACGTGGGGGAGTGCAGAGGGGGGGTACCCCCTCTGCGGTTTCACCCTGCGGCTGCTAGGCTTTTACACCCCATAAGTATGTGGCTAATTCTTCCATTTTGGGAGTGCGTAGTGTTCTGCGCGGGTTCGAGGGATATCCCCTCAACAATCTGGGACAAGTGGCCCCATCGGGGTTTGGGGGGCAAGCCCCAAGCAAAATTGCCTTAAAGTATATTGCATTCTTTACTAAACTGGACCATTCATTATATATCGCAGATCTAACGATAGATATTATGTTAGGGTTTTTCCCTAGAAGGCAACCCTCTTTATGAGGAAAATGTATTGTGGCTATGTATGTTGGATAGCATTGTATTCCGAGATAGGAGACCGTGAGAGAAAAAAAAAGGGAGTTAAGCAACGGTTTTGTCAGGTTGTATCCCTTCATCTTTGTTGATAGTCAATAAAGAAAGGACTGGCTAATTTCTCCGTGGACGAAATTAATCGGGTGAACCAATGAATTTGTGTCTCTTTGTATTGTGGTATCTTCTCGATTTTTTTCATTTGTTTTATTTTATTATTCATGGGTCCCTGCTTTCTAACACAACCTGGGTATCGAGCTGTAAGTAACTCCAGGAAAAGAGAGGTTCCCGGTTCGAGGGAGTATTGCCTAAGATGGAAAGTTTAGGGCTCCAGGAAATTTAACGTACAAAAAATCCACTCACCATGGAATATGCAGATGGAATATTATCTATATAAGAAGGATCTATTCCTAACATTAGGAGGAATAACAAAGAATCCGATAGCCATGAAGGATGAAGAATAGGAATTTCTTGATAGAAAGGCACTAGAAACAACATGGCTAATCCTAGAAGCATCGGTGGATTTCAATATCTTGAAAGAAAAAGACAATGAAGGGGTTTGATGGGATGCATTGACAAATTGTATGAAAACCCTTGGTGTCCAAATAAGGCATTTCTAATGAAGAGATTATTTAATATGAAGATGTCGAAGGTGGGTCTCAAGGTATCATTTAAATGAATCAATACGCTACTAATCAACTAAGTTCGTAAAAGTGGACTTTGATGATGCAGGTTAGGACTCTTCTAATCTTGTGCTCATTGCCGCAACGGCTTTGGTCATGAATAGTAACTCCTCGCCTCTCCGGTTCAAATACTTTTAAAATTTGATGATGTTGTTGGTGTTATCCTTTAGCGAGGAAATGCACGGAAAATCACAAAAAGTGAGACATCGCAGTGTATTGAAACATGGAGAACAGGGAAGGGCTAAAAGGATAGAGGAAAGGGCTCGGAACCGTGGGAATTCTAGGAAGGGGTGATCCAAATCCTACCTTGGAAAAGATAGAGTGTCGAACGGGAAGAAAGGACATCCTAAGAAATATTGCAAAGCTCCAAAAAAACAAAGAGGGCGATGTCAAAGAGAGAACTGTGTATAAATGTAATAGGTGATGTGTTACAAGGTTCTTTGATTATTTTTGTAGATAACATTTCTAAGTCTTGAGGATCTGTGGGTTTTATCATGCCACAACTTGTTATTTTCTAGATTGATGTTCAAAGTGATTTTGACAGTTCATTTTGGGTGGGATGTGATACAATCTTTCATGCAAAATTGTTGGATGTGGAAAAGGTAAAAATAAAATAAAGCAAAATGGAACCAATGTTGTTGAAAGAGTAGTAAGACATATTCCGGTGATTTAGGGAAAATCTTATTTCAATAGGGAATTTGGTAAGTGAGGTTGTATATCCATATTTACGATAAGACGTGGAAGGTCATCAAAGGATCATTGGTGATGGAGAAAGGAGAGAAGGTAGATACATTGTATTTATGTAATGATAATACTAACTCTTCTATATCTATAGCTTCTGGCTGTGGAGTGGAAATAATCAGTGGCATCATATAGGTCAGACACATGAGTGAAGAAGGCAAGTGCATAATTTCACAAAATAAATTTGTTGCCGATCTTAAACAAATTGATTTTGGACTTCAGAGCAATGTGTTTATGGAAACAAAAGAGAGTCGGATTGTGAGTCAGAAAAGAAAAAGAAGAATGAAAGGTTAGAGATTTTGTATACATATGTATGGGGACCAGCCTGCATCATCTCAGGCTCTCTACTATTATTATGTTACTTTTGCATTGATGATGCAAACTAGAAAACTTTAATATTGCATCTCGGCTGTGCACCCATGTTTTTGATACTTTTAAGAAATGGAAGATTTAGTTGAGCTGAGAGAATGAGACAGAAAAAGTTTGAAGTGTCTCGTGATCAGATTAAACAATGGAGGTGAATACTACAGCAATGAGTTTGATTATGATTACTTATCAGCCTCATGGGATTCAGAGAGAAGATACCCATCAACACCACAAGAAAATGGTGTAACAAAGGATGAACAAGACAATCATGGAGCCGCAAGAAGCATGGATTGTATCGGTTTCTTCCCTTGCTACCTTGGGCAGATGTAAGATACTCATTGTTTATCTAATAAATAGAGGACCTTCAAGCTCTTCGGATGGTAGAATTCCGTGAGGAGGAATGGATACAGAAAGTAAACTATTCTTTGAAAACTTTCGGTTGTAGCGCTTATCAGATCCATATTTGATAAAGAAAATATAACAAAGTTTGAGGCAAAATCCAAGAAGTGTACCTTTATTGGATATGTTAATGACTTTGGTTATCGCCTATGGGATTATGTGAAAATAAAAATAATTAGAGTAGAGATGTCATGGTCTAATGAAAAGGCCAGATCACGGTGGTGGAAAGAAACAGAAAACGTAAGAAAAACCAGAATACACAGCGTTTGATGAGGATCATCAAAAAGAAATTCCAAAGGAACCTAAAAATCAATAAAAATGTACAAAGTGGTGAGCAAAGAAATACCTAAAACACCTGTAAGTGTTGCTAGAAGATCTACCGGGTTGGTGACAACTCGAACGAATATCTCTATTATATATTATTATTGTTGATCAGATCCCTCGTGAACCGTAATGTTATGAAGAGGCAAATGCAGGTAGACACCAAAAAAGAAGTGGGAGAAAGGTAATGAAAGAGATTATGAGCAACAACCAAACTTGACTGGTCCACTTGCTCCACAGGAAAAGATACTGCGTAATAAATGGTTCTACAAGTTGAAGGAAGAAGATGGAGGAGAAAAGAGGTGCAAGGCGAATTTGTTGTAAAGGGGTTTGTACAAGTAGAGTTGGTATAGATTTCGATGAAATATTTTCTCCCGTTGTTAAATGACTTCACCTGGGACTAATATTTTTAAGTCTTATGGCGTGAGAAGATTTGGTAATCTGAAATCGCTTAGATGTAAAAATAGTTTTTCTCCACTCCATGGGGATTTGGAGAAAGAGATTTATATGCGCGTACTCACAGGTGGCTGAGGTCAAAGGAAGGGAGAATTTGGTATGCAAGTTGAAGAAGAGCTTCGGTATGGCCTAAAGCAAGCTCCAAGGCATCGTATCCGGGTTTGACAGGTTTATGACGTAACATGGTTATAATAGATGTCATTTTGATCACCGCGGCTTTATTTTAAAAGGCTAGAAATGGAAGTTATATTATCTTGTTATTGTATGTAGATGACATGCTTGTTGCAGTGGTCTAATATGTAGGATATAAACAGTTCAAGAAGAAATTGAAATAATTCATTTGGTAAATGAAGGATTTTGGTTCTGCAAAGAAAATCCTTGTATGAGAATAAAAAGAGATGGAAAAATCGCAGAACCATTATCCCCGTGGTGAGTACACGAAGGTGTTGGAGAGGTTTAGAAAGTAGAATGCAAAACCGCTATTTCCTTGGCCAGCCATTTCAAATTAAATAATGAAATGTGTCCCAAGACAAGAGGAGATAGAATACATGTCCGGTGTCCCATATTCATCAGCAGTCGACAGCTTAATGTATGCAATGTGGTTTGCACAAGACCGATATTGGACATGTAGTGGGAGTTGTTAGTAGATATATGAACAATATAGGTTAAGAACATTGGGAGGCGATAAAGTGGTTTCTCGTGTATTTGAGAGGTACTACTACACATGCATTATGTTTGGAGGTTCTATATTTTCTATTGTGGATATGTTGATTCATATGGCGTGCGATAAAGATGCCAGAGGGAGTAATTACGGCATGTTTTACTAGCAGGAACAATAGTAAGTCGATTTAAACCGTAGTATTGAAGCTCTAATTTCAACAACAGAGAGGCAAGAGTACGTTGTTGCCAAGCAGAGGCTGCAGTAGATGATTTGGTTGTTGTGTTGTTTATGTAGGAACTGGGAAAGAAGCAGGAAATTAGGGTTGTACGTATGCCGGAGCGTCGGTTCACCTGAAGAACTCACACTTCCATTTGAAGACTAAGCATATGTAGCTCAGTTATCATTTCATACAATCTGTCTAAGAAGATGGACAAATTGCAGGTCGGCGATAAGGTCACCAGCCGTAATTTATCGGCATATGTTAACAAAGGAGTATCTGTGGAGGAAAACCGAAGTTCTTGCTCGGCTGGTCTTCAAGAATGAAGATTAATATGAGAAATTTTCCAGGTCAAATAAGTTCTAATCCATATGGCAATGTGGAGTTGTTGAGATCACCGCGCGGGAGATTATTAGCCGTGGAGCCCGATTATTCTCCTGATTTATAGGGTCCTTACTTTTCAAAATGGTTATACCCCACAGCATTTATGACCCATGGGGCAATTCCATCAGAGCGCGAGGGCACCCCTCCAATAACCGGCGCATTCTCGGTCACGCCCTGGGGCACTTCGAGGTTTGAAGCCCCGCGCAAAATTGCCTTCTGTAAAAGAGCATTGTACTACCGGTAAATCAACGCCTCATTATATATCGCATTCAACCATGAGACATGCAGGGCTTTTTGCCGAGAAGACAAACCCCTTTTATGGGAGGGTATCGCGTAAGGCGCTGGCGAGTATTGCGGCCATGATGGAGTATCTGCGGAGAAAGAAGTTGCGGGAAGTTAGCGCAGCTCGGTTTGTTGCAGGTTGTATCCCTTCTTTCGTAATGGATACAATAAAGAAAGGACCGTAATTCTTCCTCGTATGGATCGAAATTAATCGGGTAATAATAAAGAAAGGACCTGGCAATTTCTCTGGTGGACGTAGCCCACACTGGGTGAACCACGTAAATCTGTGTCTCTCTTGTATTATGTATCTTCTGTGTTTTATTTCCGCATTTGTTTTATTTTATTGCTCTGCGGTCCTGTTTTTGTAACAATCCACCCACCATCTTCAAATCGACATAGGTAGATACTGACAGCCATAGACTACTTCACCAAATGGATTGAAGCAGCTCCAACAAGGCAATCTATTGATGTTGTTATCATTCAATTTCTAGAAATCAATATTATGTCTAGGTTTGGTTGTCCAGTCAAAATCATTACTGATAATGCAGCATCATTCAAGTCCAAGAGAATGGAGAAATTTTGCAGTGATTACAACATAACCCTTGGTCACTCCACAACTTAATACCCACAAGGTAATGGGTTGGCTGAGTCATCCAACAAGAGCTTGACAAGAATTATTAAGAATCTTCTACAAGAAAATAAAAAGGTTGGGCACAAGAAACTTGTTTATGCATTGTGAGCTGATAGGATCACCGCCAAGAGGTCTATTGCCACGTCACCTTTTCATATTGTATATGGCACAGAGGCAATATTTCCTACTTCATTATGACTATCAGTGATGAAATTGCTGCAAGAACAAGAAGTTTAACCGAATTATGCTCAAAGAAGGATAAATCAATTGATCCATGTGCAACAAATGAGAGAACAAGTGTTCAACAACTCACAATTGCATCAAGACAAAATGAAAAGAGGCTTTGATAGACATACAAAGGATGATGATTTTAAGGTAGATGATCTGGTGCTGAAGTGAGATGCAAGAAATGAAGATAAAGGGAAGCATGAAAAGTTTTACCACCTATGGATGAGACCATTCAGGATTGTTTCATACCATGGGAGCAATGCTTACTTGTTGTAGGAGCTCAACGAAAATCTCATTGGTGGAGGACCTGTGAATGGTAGGTTTCTCAAACGCTACATTTCTTGAAAATATTTCAGTCTTTCCATTTCATTGTAAATAACCATTTTATTTTTCAGATAAAGCAGTTGAAGTCAATAATAAGCAAAAAATTGAAGCCTGAAGTGAAGGCCCTAATTTTATGCTGAGTATAGTTAATTTGTGTCAAGTCTTGTCGGACAATTTGTTTATCATTTTAGAGTCCTTTTGAGTCAAATAAATCCCAATGGTAAGGCACATGGTATGTTGTTCTTTGCTACCTCACTTGGAGGATAACATCCCCATTGGAGCCAAATGTTAGCATCATTATTTTTAGGGTAAGGTTGAAAGTTTGATTAGAATTTGAAAATTCATGTCTTGGTATTGAGAAGACCAAGGCATTCCTAATCGAGTCACAGTGTGTGGTTTATCTCATGAGATGGCTCAAAATCCTTAGGTCATTTTTAAAATAAAAGGTAATATGCATTTCAATAGAGAGTTAAGTCATAGGTTGAGTCAAAGAGTGTTGTGTCTATCTCATAATACACCATCAAGGGGTATAAGATCCCATCATGCTGAAATATTTGTAAAAGTCCTTGTGTCCCTAAGTTTAAAATCATGTCACAAAATGGGAAATTATGTGTCAAAGTTGAGTCATAGGTTAGGGATGAAAGTCATGTCAAAGGAGGTATCATGTTTCACCATCACACCTGATGAGGTCAGAAAAGGCACAATGATTACACTCCATGTCATTTGTATTGTTGGAAAGCTTAAAAAATATGCGTGCTCCTCAAATTTGTTGCGCAAGTTACTTAAATTGGCATGAGAGGTCTTTTCGTCTTTGGACAAGTACTTTCCTTTTAAAATCCGCTCCTTATCCACTCATGTATGCATATTTTACACCTTTTATTTATTTGCATTACATTCACGACCTGTGCATAAGCCATAGTATCCCGAGCAAGCTTCAAATCCCTATGCTACGCAAACACTGCGCAGATTTCCCTTGCTATGCAAACCCTATGTGGTATCATTCACTACGCAAATCATGTCGCTCTATTTTTGTTGTGCATCCTGTGTTCGCCCTATTTGTTGTGTAAAAAACCTTTTTTGAGTCCGTTGTTTATGCAATCTTATCCCCTAAATAAGTTCGCCTCTCATATAACAAAGTTATGTTTCACCTATTTAATCCAAACCCTAGCCCTACTAGTTTGTTGCACAAGCTTGCCTGCTGAGTTTCAAGACATATTTTCTTTGAAAAGTTTGAAATTTACCTTGCAAAGCAAACATCGCAAAGCCATGAAATCACAGGAAAAGAAGAAATACAAGGGAGGAAATGTGTTGAGATATAAAACCCAAGAGATGACTTTGGTAAACTCAGATCATGCATACAGGGTGTCTTTTGAGCATGTTGGGTGTATGAGATTTTGTGAAAGAATCCAAGGGTATAATGTGCAGCTAATCGAGTTCTCCCTAAAATTTAATGGTGTCTATACGATCATTACAGGGGTCACCTTTCCAGTATCATAAGAGACCATATCAACTACCACATAGATTCCCATACAGGGAGAGAAAAATTTTAAAAGTATGCCTTTGGAGCTTATGTTATATATTGATTTCCTCAAGCCTCGGTATAGAAAGCAGAACATTGGTGCCACTATCCCCAGGGAGGATATTTTGGAACCCTATGAGAAGTTGTTGAGAGTAATCCAAAGGTATTTTACTTGTGAGGGTATGTTTGACAGGGTATATCAATACCACATAAGGCTCCTCATGCATTTCACATGGAAAATCCTCCTAAACTTACCTTTTCACCTATATAGAGGCCTAGGAAAAATGGAAGACAAAGTCCAAGCCAGGGTTGACCAGCTTAAGAGCAGTATGTTCCATTTCTCCTTGGTGAAGTTGTTAGTGGTTTAAGAGATAAGAAAGATAAACAAGGACTTGGATTACTTATTAACTTCAGCAAATATTTCCCTAGATCCCAAAGGAGATACCCCCTTGTCTGTTGAAATATTGGCATCTAACAACTCAGGTGAAAAAGGAAGAAGTGTTGCAGAAAAGGGAAAAGGAAAAGAAGTTGAGGGATCATCACCAAGCCATATGGTTTTGAAAAAGGCAGGAGGCTATAGTTCACTGATGAGACAAAGGAGACATGGACACCTAGCAGACCAACCACAAGGTCAAATGATAGAAGGCTTCCCACACCCATAGTCCAGACAGAATTTTTTGAGGTTGCAGCTCAGGAGATGGATGAAGAACAAGGTAAATCGGGAGAGGAAGACTCAGAGTTTAGGGGAATGCAACAACATCTCATAGAGGCTCAACATGTTTAGATCAGTTTTACCAAGAGAATAGAGAATTGAAAAGGAAGCTAGCTGAGAAGGATTTTGAGGAAAAAACACCACAAAACAATGCAGAGCCCAAGAATGAAAGGTCAAAGGGGAAGGAAGTCATGAAAAGCTCTGAGACCACAATTTTAGCCAAGCCTACAATACCTCTGACAAGATCCTCATCCAGGAAGAAGAGTTCAGAGATACAAGGAAAGCTAGAAGCAAGTGACATACCTCCTACTTTTCCCACAGAAGGAGAAAAGAACATAAGATCTCTAAATAAGTGGTTAAGGGAAGCTCAAAATCAAATCATCCATCTCAAGGAAGAAAAGAGGATATCAGAGGGCATAATCATGAATCACTTTAAGGAATGCAAATCATCCAAAGAAAATGTTTGTGCAACCCTTTCCAATGCCCAGTCAAAATTGAAAATAGATGCAACCCTATTCAAGAAAGTGGAAAATTTGAAGGTACAAAACTTAACATTAAGGAAGGAAAACATGTATCTCAACCAAAGGATGCAATTGAATGATGAAGCCAGAAGGAGGCTATAACTACTTGCAGAAGTAGTAGAGATATGATTGAAGAAACTTCACATTTTTGTCTTTGTGGACATGTCTCATCTTAAGTTTTGTCGTAAAATCTATGGGAAGCATACATTTGATATTAGAGAAAGGTTTTCACAAGAGTGACAGCATAAAACATTTCATGGGCAGAGTTGTTTTTTTTACTGGTAAATTGTCATACACAGCACTTGTGTAGCGAATCCTCGCTACGCAAATGTTGTAGGCACACATGATTAGCAAGAACACTGGGAGATGATTGACATATGAGTTTTGAAGCAAACACAAGTCCCCAGTCACTTGTTGTGGCCTGGATCTACACGAATTACAACAAAATAGAATTTTCTACGCAAATGTTGTAGGTAGAACTTGCGCAACAGTAGTTCCAGTTTTCTATGCAAAGGTGGAAGAGTTGCTCAAAGAATGCATGGGATGCCTCAAAGTGGTTTCCAGATGTACTTGGTGACTCATCACGACAACATATTCGAATTTTACTCAGATCTATGATTGTATAAGATATTTTTTGTTTTGCATTAAATATGGTCAAAACGAATTTACTATTTTTAGTAAAGTTGTTTAGGAGTTGTTCTCTTTCAATGTAACCATATCCACCATTGTAGGCAGCATTAATTCAACTCCTAGTAGCCTAGTGTGGCAATAGGCTCTTATATATTTGATCACTTTTGATGTAAAGAGGGGGGAGTTGGCAGAAAGTATAGTCATTTTGATCATTATTGTAATATTCTCTTAATTTGAATGAAATTCAAATGCATAAGTCTTGAAATTTTTATGAAAAAGATTCTAATGGTGGTGGTCTGAAGTTTTTACTCTTATCTTTGTATGTACTTCTTGTGTCCTTACTTTCATCTTCATTTTCTTTTGTTTAAATTGGATAATTAAAGGGTCTAGAATTCATCTAATGGTGATTCAGAATCAAGTGATTTAAACTTTGTTTCTCTTCTTAACTAGGTCAGAATTCATCTTTCATGGTGCTCTGATATTGCTATATGTTTATTTTCCTCTTCCACCCTACACAACCAAACTCAAAACTAAAATTTCATCACTTAATTTAGCCTATGTTTCTCTGGAAAGTTCTACCTACCAATCATTGTTTTCATTCGTTTTCATGGGTTGACTCCATAGCCCAAAATATCCCTCTCATATTTGCCAACAAAACTCTATAAAATCCCTTCAAAACATTAAAACCTAGTCATTGACCTACCAAGAAAATATATCTATTAGAGACTAAGTGACAAGAGAGAGCCCACTCTGAAATGAGTAAGCTAGTATTCAATTCCAAAGTGGTTTGTGGTTTCCTTTGTAGATTGTTTCTTCAACCCAACAATTTACTTAGTGTCAACATTATAGAGCATAAATATTGAACATGTGTATCTTTATGTCCTTATGATATTAATGACCAAAATCATTTAAATATTTTTGATTAATTGGTTAAATTAAATGATGAATTGCTTAAATTAAATTCATGTGATTCTTAGATAAATATTGTATGCAATGCTTTGATGAAATGAATAATAATGATTTTACATGAGATTTGGACATATTAAATTATAGATATTACCAATAGCTTGCCTAGTGTGATAGAAAATTGTAAGAGTGCATTGACGTGAAATTTTGTCAACAATATTTTCGACTCCAATTGAGGCAAGAAATAGTAATTATTTTGTGAATATGTCTGCTATATTGATATGAATGAAGAAAATTGCTAACGAAATGATGTAGTGAATGCAGGAACAAGGAACATGTTTGTTGATCGATCCACACATGGGTAGTGGGGTTGTATAGAGGTATATCGTGTACCATGAGGAGAGGTGGAGCAATGTCCATGTTTCCACCTACTAGCACTCATTGCATGGTTGGAGTTGAAAAGTGTAGGACACTTTTACTTGGAGGTATCACGTTGCCATGAGGGTAGGCCACAGATTCGGTCACTCACGAGGATCAACTAATGAGCGCACAATAAAGTGAAATCTGTATTCCTCAATAACCATTAGTCTTTCAGTAAGGGAAACAAAGTGAGTCAACTGTGTCTCCATTGTTGTGTCAATTCCCCATCAATCAAAATTTGGATATTTGAAGGGCATGGTGTACATGGTACCCTTGGTATCATTACTAAACATTGTCAATGAATAATAAAGATAAAAGTGATTTTAAATTAAAATTTACAAAGAGAATTATTATTATGCATTTCATTTAGGGAAAACAATAATTAAGTGTATTTTAGTTAGAAAAGAGAAATTAAATTAATATCCTAAAATAACATATTTTGATTATTAGGGATATTTCATAATAAAGTCAAATTGAAATAAAATAAGAAGAAGAAGAAATAAGTTATGAAGTTTTGCATGATATTATTTTAAACCAATTAATTAATAGGGAAAATTCAATTCAAGAGCACCCATAAATCATGGAGAAGAATTAGGAATGAGAATGCTAACTCAATTTGAATTGTGAGCTAAAAGGAAGGTATGCTAGAGTTAAAGTAAAGAGAAATAGTAAATAACTAGGATATGTAACTACTTATGCAACACAAAAATAGGAAACTTAATAAAGACCTAGGAAACACCTAGGAGTAAACTTAGGAGTTAAGAAAATGTGGGTGAGTAAAAAAAAATTATATAATTTTTAAATGGTAATCACATGTGCACTTGTGCATGTGAGTGATACATGTAAAGATGAATATTAAACATGTAGATAATTAATAAATTGTGATTTTTCGTAGGTGGGACATGTCGCATGATTCACATATATTGTAAAAAGAGGGCTTTGAGAAGGGGAAAGAGATGTTTATGCACCCTAATGCTTGATGGTTATTGTATGACAATTGAGAGTTTGGAAATTGAAGGTGGTCAAGAAGTGGGGAACTTTTGAAGCTTGAAAGCTTCCATTTTCAATCATTTTTCTAGAGATATTCTCCATACAACCCCATTCCAACTCGAGGGACCTTGGGTAAGAAGAGTAGCCACAGAAGTTGGTAGGGAGGTCAACTAATGGATCTATCAAAAATCAACAAGTGACAAAAGAGCTTTAGCAAGTGATGCAAGAGTTCAGGCAAGGTTGATGCAAGAGCCTCCGCAAAGCTAATGTAAGGACTTTGACAATCAATTTATGTTGCACATATGTTGTCATTGGTGTCAAAGTGGTTATGGAAATGGTCAATTATAGCACAAAAAGGATGGCACAAAGTAAGGTGCACAGAAAGAGGAAGTCGTGAAAGGATGAAAACAGAAGTGCATAGAAGGATCGAAGGATGAAAGGATCAATAGCTCAGAGAATGTTCAATGGCATAGAAGAAAATTTGCAGGGTTCTTTGAACCAGTGCAACGAACGGTGCAGTAGAGTGTGCCTAGATGAAACTAGTGCGATGGAATGGATTGCGACGGATTGTGTGGAAGATTTGGTAGAATAAAGTATGCAAGAAGCCTTGATCCAGTGCGACGAATAACACAGTGGAGTGTGATAAAATGAAGCTTGTGTAATAAGCGACGAAGTGGAATGCGATGGGATGAACTGAGCAACTGGGTGAGGGGTCTGTAGGGAAAGTGCGACATGATGAATACTTGTGACTTGATCTTTGGGATCTTATTCTATCTGTGCAGTAGATGCTCTATAGACCAAAATGTGATTTGTTGCGTCATTCATGAAGAGATTCTCTGATAATACTAAGTTATGTTGTTGGAGATGAGTTGGATCTCATTCGTAGGAAGATTTGGTCCATTTGATTTAGTCAAAGAATGTCCAGTTGTAATTGGATCTTAATCTAGTCAACATTTGTCCACAATATAACCGTCACATGTCCACATACTTTATTCAGACATAAGTGTAACTGGCCAGACTTTGATCTAGTCAAGATATGTTCATAACATAATTGGCATGTGTCTACATACTTTATTTAGACATAAGTGTAATTGACGATACTTTGATCTGGTTAAAATATTTCCACTATGTAAGTGTTATGCGTCCACATACGGGAAGGGGAACTCAAGAAAAAACATTATAAATAAGGATGCACTTTGTTCGATTGACATGCTGATAAAGTGAGGGAAAAAGGTATTGTAACAGTTCAAAATAAATGAACTGGAGATTTATCAGTTGTTCTTAATTGCAGAGAAAAGTCATGAAAAGGTCCAGTTTTGTAAGATTTTGTTTTTGACTGAAATCAGTGTGGCAGGGTGGTGATAGGGTGAATCAAATCCCACTGAGGATTGGTGTACTCACTATTTGTGACAGGTTGGTTCCTGAGAGGATTGGTGTCCTCATTATTTGTGATAGGTTGGTGCCTGAGAGGATTGGTATCCTCATTATCTACGACAAGTTGGTTCCTGAGAGGATTGGTGTCCTCATTATCTGCAACGGGTGGGTTCATGTCAGGCAGAAAAATTATAAAGTGTAAGTTGGTGCTTGCAGAAGAACATAAAGAAAGATGTTATGTGGTTTTCTCTCGCATTGGGTTTCCACGTAAAAATCCTGGTGTACTATGTTCTCTCTGTTGTTTTGATTTATGCATTTATTGATGATTAAGAAAGCACTTCTAAATAACTTTAAATCATTGAAAGGAAACAAATTAGTAAAAATTGATACAACATTGGTTCACCTTGAAAGTGTTCAAATTAGTAAAATTCTTTTCGATACAACATTGGTTCACCCCCTGCTTAGTATTTCTTTGAGTTTCAACAATTGGTATTAGAGTGTAGCTACCTTCAATAATAGCCTAACAGCTGGAAGGAATATCACACAGAAAGTATTTCAAGCCAAGATTATTTTTCTTCTTCAACCGGACCTCCGATGTTCAATAGAACAAATTTTTCATTTTGGAAAATCAGAATGAATACCTACTTGATGTCTCTTGGTATGGAAATTTGGCAGATTGTGGTAGATGGTTATAAAATCCCAACTACTTTTCCAAATGATGAAGTTGGTAAGAAAAATCACTACAGTAATGCAATAGATATGAATGTCATCCAAGGAGGATTTGCAGAAACAGAATTTTTCAAAGTAATGGAGTTGGAATCCACAAAGGAAATATGGGACAAACTGGTAAACAATTATGAAGGAGACAAGAAAGTAAAGTTAGCCAAACTTCAATCTTACATAATACAATTTGAAAGCCTAAGAATGAGTGAATATGGAAATGTTGCAGGTTTTTTTCTCATAGTAGATGAGACTGTAAACACCATGAAAGGGCTAGGTGAGAGTATTGAAGAAGCTATAATAGTTCAGAAGGTATTGAGATATCTTCCCTCAAGACTTGATGCAAAGGTTTCTTCTATAGAATAAATGCATGAACTAGATAAACTAACTATGGAAATGTTGCATGGAGTTTTAACTGCTTATGAGATGAGGACTGGGAAATAATATCCAAATCTAAAGGACGCAATCTTCAAGGCATCAGTCAACTCGTGAACATATCAAAATCATGATTCATCAGAACACTCCTTAAATGAAGAGGAAGCTAACTTTCTGAGGAAACTAAAGAGGGGATCTGGAAAATATAAAGGTATGTTACCATTCAAATGCTTTCATTGTGGTAAGTTGGTCATTTTGCATATAAATGTCCCTTCAAAGAACACAACACCAATGAAAAAGAAAGAAAAAGCAAGGATAAACCTAGAGAGTCTAAAAAAAAAATCTTTTAAAAGGAACATTTTTATTCAAAAGAGGATAGTAGCATCTCTTCAAACATTGAAGAAGAAGAATATGAGCCAGATACAATTCAAAATGAAAAAAAATTCATGGCTTTGGAGCAACACAAATCGGATCAAGAAAAAAAAAACACAAAAGAGTGTGAATTTGTAGTAGACATGGAAGGAGAACTCATTAGTGCTCTGGAGGAAATTTCCTGACTCAAGAAAAATAATAGACTAAGAAAATAAAATTTACAATTTTATAAAGAAAAAGACAATCAGATCAATGAAGATATAGTCATCTTAAAAATTCAGCTAGAAGAGGCCAAAAGAAAGGAAGAAATGTCTATGAATCCGATAAAATAAAAGGAGAACATTTGCGAAAAACTAGAATAATAAATAGTGTCCTCAATAAAAGATCTAGAGAAGTCCAAGACTCAAATGAAATCCATAAAAGGAGTTGAAACTCTAGATAATATTCTCAGCCATCAGAGATCAACAGATGATAAGACAGGGGTAGGATATAAGGAAATTCTGAAAATTATCAAGGGTGAATCAAGCACCAGCATGTCAACTAGTGAGAAGCCTACAAGTTATGCAAATTCTCCCAAGGGAAACAACAGTTGGCCTAACAAATAAAAAGATGATAAGAAGAAGCATTTAGAACTGGATCATCCGAACTATGCAAACGAATATGAAGCAAGGAAGAAGCAGGTAATTTAATCTTATCAATCTAACAGACAAAGAACAATTCCTACAAGTAAGTTTTGCATTCCAAGGCATCCAAATTTTTTCTATGGATATTGTTTCTCTTGTGGAAACTTTGGACATAAGGTTGTGAGTTGCGGGACTTTTAGACATAGAAGAAATGTAGGAATGAGATTCAATAAACCTCAAATGTCTATGTATAAAAATTCCTTGTACCCTATACTAAACGACCACGAATGCCACATATGCAATAATTTTCGACATAAGGAAAGTGAATGCATAAGCAAGATTCTACCTATCTATAAGTAAGACAAAAAATAATATTTTACCAAGGTTTGGAGGAAGAAAAATAAAAACAAAGAAAATTGTGGATAGGCTCTATATACTAAAAATCAAGAAAATGAATGGTATATTGACAGTGTCTACTCCAAGCACATGACAGGAGACAAGAGTAAGTTTGAATTCCTAACTGAAGAAAAAGGAGGTAATGTTACTTTTGGAAACAATGCTCCAGCGAGAATTAGAGGAAAAAGAATTGTTGTACTAGATTAAGATAAGAAGGGAAAGACCAAAGAAAAAAAGGTGTTGTATGTAGATGGTCTAAAACATAACTTGTTGAGTGTAATTAAAATGTGTGACCAAGGACACAATGTTATCTTTCATTCAAAAGGTTGTAAATTAATGGATGCGAATACAGGAAAGATTGTTGTCAAGGCAGTCAGAACTTCAGGAAATGTGTATGTTCTAGAAGAAGGAAAAGAAAAATGTTGCATTGGTAAAAATTATGAGAGTTTCCTTTGTCACAAAAGACTAGGACATATTAGTTTTAATTAGTTTTTTAATATAGGAAGAAAATATGTTGTGAGAGATATGCCCAAAATTTCCAAACCTGAGAATATTGTATGTAAGTCATGTTAGTTTGGAAAGCAGTCAAGAGTTCAATTCAAGGCAAGAGAACACTCCACCACTCAACCTATTGAGTTGATTCATACATATCTATGTAGCCCCACTAGTACACAACCACCTCAAGGTAAAATATATTTCATTTTGTTGATTTATGACTATACCAAAATGACTTGGGTTGGATTGTTGAAGCATAAATTTGAGGCTTTTGAAAAATTCAAAACCTTCAAAGCATGGGTAGAAAATGAAATGGATTTAAAAATAAAGTGCCTAAGATCAAACAGAGGAGGAGAATTCACATCCGATGAATTCAACAGTTATTGTGAAAAGCATGGGATCAAGAGACAATTTGTTATTTCCAGAACGCCTCAACGGAATGGAGTAGTAGAAAGGATGAACAGAACAGTTCAAGAAATGGCCAGGGCCATGCTTGATGAATTAGAAGTACCTAAAACCTTTTGCGGAGAAGTTGTTCAAATTGTTGTTAACATTCTCAATAAAATGCACATAAGAGTAAATAGTGATAAAACCCCTTATGAACTATGGCATGGTAGACCAACATCAATAAAACACTTTAAAGTTTTTGGAAGTAAATGCTACATTAAAAGAAATGAAGACAACTTATGTAAGTTTGATTCTAGAGTTGATGAAGGTATATTGTTAGGATACTGCTCCAGAAGTAAAGGATACAAGTGCTACAACAAAAGAATCCAAAAAATAGTTGAAAGTATAGATGTAAAGGTCGATGAGCGACCACTTCATCCAGAGAAACACCAACACCGTGATAATTCATATGATGAACCACAAGGAGATGGAATGCACGAGTATCAAGAACAAGAGGATTTCAAGGAAGAAGATAAAATGAAGACATCACAACCAAAGACCCCATCAAGGTACATTCAAAAACATCATCGAGAAAGTCAAATTCTTGGAAACAAGGAAGCAAGTGTAAAAACTAGAAGAAAACGTACAGATACATATGGTTCTACAAATTTTGCATTGTTATCCATGAATGAACCACAAAATTTTATGCAAGCAAGTCAGGATGACCATTGGGTCAAATCCATGAATGAAGAACTAGACCAAATAAAGAAAAATAAGACTTGGGATCTTGTCCTAAGACCAAATGACAATAATGTAATTGGCACTAAATGGGTATACATAAACAAGTTAAAGGAAGATGGACAGATAGTCATAAATGAGGCCAGATTGGTATGCAAAGGGTATGCTCAAGTCGAAGGAGTGTACTTTGAAGAAATTTTTTCCTATGTTGCAAGAATTGAAGCTATAGGGATGTTTTTGGCTTTTGCATGCTACAGAAAATTCAAAGTCTACCAAATGGATGTCAAATCAACATTTTTGAATGGTGACCTTGAGGAAGAAGTTTATGTGGAGCAACCAGAAGGTTTTCTACTAATTGACAAAAAGGATTATGTCTGTCGATTAAATAAATCCATGTATGGGATAAAATAGGCTCTAAACGATTGGTATTACAAACTCGACAAGTATATACACTAGCAAGATTTTAAAAAGGGAATAGTTGATAGCAACTTATACATCAAGGCTGAAGGTAATGACCTGTTAATTATTCTAGTATATGTTGATGATATTATTTTTTGTAGTAACATCGAACTAATGAGTAAGAAGTTTGCAGCTACAATGCAACAATAATTTGAGATTTCCATGTTAGGATAACTCTCCTTAACTCTCCTTCTTTCTTGTTGTACAGATTCATCAATCAGAAAGAAGAATTTTCATTTCTCAAAGTAAATATCTCAAGGAAATCTTGAAGAAGTTTGGCATGGAAAATTGTGCACCAGTGAGCACTCCTATGACTAACAATAGAAAACTCAACAAATATTATGATGCTCCATAAATAGATGAAGACATGTTACATGTACAGGTATATGATATGAATCTTACTCTATCTCACAGCTTCAAGGCTTGACATCATACAAGCAGTTGGTTTGGTACGCAGATTTCAAGAAAATCCTAAGGAAACTCATGTTCTTGCAGCTAAAATAATATTTAGATACTTGCAAGGAACTATTGATTATGGATTATGGTATCCAAAAGATACAAACCTCATTCTCAAATATTATACTAATGCATACTGGGCAGGAAGTATTGATGATAGAAAAAACACCAGTGGAGGCGCATTTTTCCTTCGCAGTTGTTTAGTGTCTTGGCTCAGCAAGAAACAAACTTACAATTCTCTCTCTATAGTTGAATACTAATATATAGCCGCAACATCTTGTTGTACTCAAGTGTTATGTATTAAACACAATCTCAAGGATATTCAATTTCCCTGTGAACAACTTGTCTCCATCATGTGTGACAATACTAGTGTTATTAATCTCTCTAAAAACCATGTTCAACACTCTAAGACTAAGCATATACCAATTAAATATTAATTTCTCTAAGAACAGGTTCAGGATCAGGTTATCAAATTAGAGTATGTTCCCTCCATTACCTAGAGAAGCCTTTGAGTATCTCAGACATAAGTCGGGGTGATCTCATTTTTCTTTATTCAGTAAAGAACAGAATTCACTACAAAAAGTGCCCCACTCGTTGTTGTATCAAGAAGAAGTTTTCTTTTGGTGGATATTTGCGTAGTTGGAGTTTTCAATGGCTATTAATTATATTTTTTTTAACCATGGTTATGTGTGTGCAACGAGGCCTAGAGGAAAGAATATCCAAAGACTCTCCTTGTCATTGTTGTCAAAGGGAGAGAATAACAAAACCCTGATGTTGGTGCACATTGAAAGGGGGAGCAACTTGTAGTTGAGCACATTGAAAGGGATTACCTCAACATAAAGTCCATTGCTTGATTTGGCAATTGTGCACATTGATAGGGGGAGCAGCTTGCAGTTGTGCACATTGAAAGGGAGTTACTTTGGCAGTCACCTTTCAGAACAAAGATAAAAGCTATTTTGGTTGCCATCAATGAAAAGTGGGGAGTTTGTTGCACATATGTTGTTGTTGATGTCAAATTGGTTATGGACATGGTAAATTATAGCACAGAAATTATGGTGTACAGACAAAGGAATTCATGAAAGGATGAAAATAGAAGTGCGCAGAAGGATCGAAGGACAAATTGATCAATAGTGCAGAGAAGGGTCAATGGAACAAAAGAAAATCTACAGGGTGCTTTGAACCAGTGCGACGAATGGTACAGCGGAGTGTGTCGAGACGAAACTAGTGCAATAGAATGCACTGTAACGGATTGTGTGGAAGATTGCATAGAAGAAATTATGCAAGGAGCCTTGAGCCAGTGTGAGGAATAGCACAATGGAGTGTGACGAAATGAAACATGTGTAACAAGTGACGAAGTGGAATGTGATAGGATGAACGAAGTGATTGGTTGAGCACACTGCAGGGAAAGTGTGACATGATGAAGAATCGTGACTTGAGATTTGGAATCTTATTATATCTGTGCAATAGATTCTCTATAGACCAAAATGTGATTCATTGTGTCATTCATGAGGAGATGCTCTGATAATACTAAGTTCTATTGTTGGAGATGAGTTGGAGCTCATTGTAGGAATATTTGGTTCATTTGATTCATTCAAAGAATGTCCAGTTGTAATTGGATCTTGATCTGGTCAATATTTGTCCACAATATAACTGTCACACGTCCACATACTTTATTTAGACAGAAATGTAATTAGCAAGACTTTGATCTGGTCAAAATATGTCCATAATGTAACTGTCATGCATCTACATACTTTATTTAGACATAAGTGTAACTAACATGACTTTGATCTAGTCAAAATATGTCCACAATGTAACTATTACACGTCCACATATAAGAAGGTGAACTCGGGAAACAAATTATAAATAAGGATGCGCTCTGTTCGATTGACACATTTATAAAGTGAGGGAAAAAGGTCATGTAACTGTTCAAAAGAACTGAACTGGAGATTTTTCAATTGTCCTTAATTGTGGAGAAAAGACATGAAAAGGTCTAGTTACGTAAGAATTTTTTTTTTAGCTGAAATTGAGGTGGCAGGGTGGTGCTAGGGTGAGTCGAAGCCCATTGAGGATTGGTGACCTCACTATTTGCGACAGGTTGGTGCTTGAGAGGATTGGTGTCCTCATTTTTTGCGATAGGTTGGTGCCTAAGAGGATTGGTGTCCTCATTATATGCAACAGGTTGGTACCTGAGAGGATTGGTGTCCTCATTATCTATGACGGGTGGGTGTATATCAAGCAAAATAATTGTAAATTGTAAGTTGGTACTTGCAAAAGAACATAAAGAAAGATGTTCTGTGGTTTTCTCCTACATTGGGTTTCCACATAAAAATCATGGTGTACTATGTTCTCTATGTTGTTTTGATTTATGCATGTATTGATGATTAAACAAGCACTTCTAAATAACTTTAAATCATTGAAAGGAAATAAAATAGTAAAAATTGATACAATATCGATTCACCCCACCCCCTCTCAGAGTTGTTTTAAGTTTCAACAACTTCATCCAGCAATGGTAATTTTGTTATGTATTTTCAATTATTTAACACACACACACACACATGTATGTATGTGTGTGCACACACACACAGACACATATAAGCCTGGTAGGTTAGCTCAAGTGGATGAGTACTGTGGTTATAATGCAAGAGGTCTCAGGGTCAAGTCCCTGACCAACTATATTGTTGAAATTGTTGGGTCTCACTTGATGTCCCCACCAGGTTAGGCCTAGTAAATAGGGCTGACTATTTACCTCGTTTACCATCCACGAAATGTGGGGAAGTACTCAAAGGGTTTCCTGTGATTTCTTCCATTGAATATATATGTGTGTTTGTGTGTGTGTACATATATCTCTGTGTGTGTGTACACATGTGTGTGAAAGTTGGTTATGTACATACATTGTTGCTAGTAATTTAAAATGTTGTTGTAAAACTTGTAAAACCGCAATATTATATTAGTTGTAACTAGATGGACTCGTATATTGTATTTGTTGTGAAATCAATGGAATCTACATGTAAATTGTGAAATCTCGTTTTTGAATTATTGAGAGTTATATTATGGAAATAGATTAATTAATTATTGTATATGATGCAATATGTTCGGACTACACACAGTAGAACATAATGCATATGAAGAAATGTTAGTTTAAAATTCAATTGTCGTGTTTCCGCTAATTATCAATATAATTATGATTGTGTGTGTGTGTGTGTGTGTGTGTGTGTGTGTGTGAGAGAGAGAGAGAGAGAGAGAAGTATGTTCAACAATATATGTTGGAATAATTTTGGGCTTCTTAAAGCCTCCATAACATTCATAAGTCTGACTTGCTCAAATTCAATTGTTTCGCAGTATTCAAGGAATCAACAATAATGTTGGTACAACTTTATTGATTTATCTTAATTGTCTTCCCATCATAGTTATCATGTTATACAATAATTCCCTCACATGTATGAGTCTAATTCCCTCACATATATGAGTCCACTTGTCATCCACGAAATTTTACACCTCCAAAAGTCTCTTACTAAAAAGCTTCATAGCCATCTCTTTATCATCATACCTTCCTCTTGATATAGCTTGAAATGAAACAGATTTGGAGGCACCGCGAATAAAAAGAAATTGAAAGAAATATGATTATGTAGTATATAGTTTATAACAATGTACTAAAGAAATATCATTGGAATTAACCATGGATCTATCACTGAAAGGCATGCTTCTTCTCTCACTTCAATCATTTCAATCAACTCTTTCATAATCAAAAGTGAATCCTTCAATGTTGCTTGCATCAAGTTAAGTAATTTCCTTTAAGCTCGCTACCCTAGTCGCTCCGTGCCCCCGAGCTGCCTCCTGCAGCCTCCCTGCCTGGCAGCTCCTGCTGCTGGGCCTCCTCGATCCCGGCCTCCTTTCAGGGCCGCCTCCATCCCTCCTTCTCAGCTCCCCCTTCCCCTTTCTGAGTATTCGGTTGCTCCTACAGAGATTGGGATAGATTGTTGCGTTCAGTCATGTCACCCCTAAGGGGTCCGGAGACATTGGACCCTCCCCTGCCCCCTCCACCGGAAGTGATTGCGTTCAAAGCAATGATTGATTCGAACTCTAAGCGTCAGCCTTTAGCCAGCCAGCAGAAGTTTGTCAAGAGGATGGATTCCATACCATCGATAGCCCTCCCTGAAGAAGAAACCTGCAAAGCAGCTCTAAATCTTGTTGAGAAAGGACTTATAGGCCAGTTCACGAGCCTCTGGCCCTCGCCTAAGTCGGT